>JBAMHW010000024.1:8149600-8181695 GCA_037177495.1 Rhadinocentrus ornatus | reverse complement strand
TCAAACAGGTGCTTCTGATTTAGGATAATAAGTGGAGGGCAGGTGGACTTTTTAAAGGTGGACTAACAGGTCTTTGAGGGTCAGAATTCTAGCTGATAGACAGGTGCTCAAATACTTATTTGCAGCTGTATTATACAAATAAATTGTTAAAAAATCATACATTGTGATTTCAGAATTATTTTTTTTATTATGTCTCTTACAGTGGACATGCACCTCCAATAAAAATTTCAGACCCCTCCATGTTTCTAAGTGGGAGAACTTTCAAAATAGCAGGGTGTTCAAATACTTACTTTCCTCACTGTAACAACTGGATCCCAGATTCTTAATGAATCTGTTTATCTGAGCTTTCAGTCTCACGTTTGGTTTTTCCAACTGTAACTAAACCTTTGATATCTTGTCATCTGTTTGTAAACATAGTGGACATTTCATACATCACTTACTTGGTGATGAGAGTCTGTTACTAAGTCTGTTATTCACAGACTGTTTGTGGTTTAGTGGCAGTGTGTGTTCACAGCAGAGTTGTTTCCAGGCAGTTGTTGTCACACAGAAGGTGAGAAGATGAGGTCAAGCTGCAGTGACAGCTGCTTTGGAGCAAGTGAGGTTAAAGAAGAGTGTTGGAGTGCGTAAAGGAAAGCAGGAGCAGAGCTGATGAGAGAAAATGTCATTTAATAGTTTACTCATCTGGCTTCTCACCAACTTCCATCTGCTTGTTTGTTTTTTCTCTCAAATGTTTTCTGTAGCTCGTAAACAGGAGATCGTCAAGATAACTGAGCAGCTGATTGAGGCCATCAACAATGGAGACTTTGAAGCCTACACGTGAGTCCACCTGCATATGTTCAGAGGATAGCTACAGAAGCTTTACACAAGATTTAAACTGATGGTCAAAACTGATATTTTTCCTCAGGAGGATTTGTGATCCTGGTCTCACCTCTTTTGAACCGGAGGCTCTGGGAAACCTGGTGGAGGGCATGGACTTCCACAAGTTCTACTTTGAAAACTGTGAGTGTCCTCCTCATTATTATTGTTTATTATTCATCTTATGTTGCATACACCTTCATGGAAATGTCAAGAGTATTTGTCACTGTGAGTAAACAACGTTTTAGTTACTTCTGCTGGCAAAGTTGAACGTAAAATGTGAAATTGCATCTCATGCATATCAGAAGATCCTTCAGTCTCTTTGCTATCTGACCGTAACTTTAATATATATTGTTGTCCAGTGCTAAGCAAGAACAGCAAACCAGTGCACACCACCCTGCTCAACCCCCATGTGCACCTGATCGGTGAGGATGCCGCGTGCATCGCCTACATCCGGCTCACACAGTTCGTGGACTCCACAGGCCGTCCACGTTCAAGCCAATCGGAGGAGACCCGGGTGTGGCATCGCCGTGATGGAAAGTGGCTCAACGTTCACTTCCACTGCTCAGGAGCGCCTGCTGCACCACTACAGTGATCAGGTACTCAGTCATACGCATTTCATTTGAAATAGTTTTATGGAAATGGTCAGTCCTGAAACTGAATAATAAACTTTTGTCTTTTTTTCTGATTTAAAAACCATCAGTTTTCAATCTTTTTACATTTTTTTGGCAGAGAAAACATTCTAGGCCATCAGCATTTGGGTTTCACTTTTATTGCCCAGAACTATGTTTTGTTGGTTATCATGAGAAAAATATTTGTCCCCTGAGATTCACCTTTTAGTTGTGACAGTGTGCACCATGGACAGGTTTGGGTCTTTTATCATGTACCTTTAACTGTCAGCTTTCTATTGTACAAAATCTACACGATGCCTTCAAACAATTTAATCTTTAAACAGAACTTTGTAAAGAAGGAGGACTGAGCTTAAAAACTGAACCTGATCCCTCTCTGCTGTGCTTCAGCACTCCTTTTAGTACAGCCTGTTGTTTTTCATGTTAGTAACCATGGCAACTGTGAAAAGTACCAAATTCTGACAAGTCCGAGCGTGTCGATAATAAAACATTTTTGTTTAAATGAAAATAATGTCCACTAATAAACTCAAATTATTCTTACAACTGCAGTTGCTTGATTTGAGACTGTTTCAGCCTCCATAACCAAAAACCTCTCTTTTTTTTCTCCTCATGTCCTCCCTTAGTGGTCCTGAGCCTCCAGTCATCTGGAGTGTGTGTTTTGGGGGGCAGTTTTTTTCAGCGACCGTGTTTTAAGAGGTGCACCCTCTGCGTGGATTGGCTAGTGCCAGGAGCCCGGCCGGGCGAGATTGCGTCCCTCTCCACGTTACCAACCAATCCTGTCCCTCCTTTGACCTGCCGGGGGCCGGCTGAACACAAGAACCTGCCCCCATAGGATGATGCATGCATCTGGCGCCTGATTGGAGGCCGCATCTTTGCCCTCTGTCCCTCCCCTGGCAGCCATCTTTTTTCTGCCCGCGTGAGATGAGACGTCCTGGGGGGAGGAGAGGATTTACAGTTGAACTTGTGACAGTTTATGAGTATGAGTTATGAATATACTGTGTAAATTATGACTAGATGTACCAGAAACCACCAAAACCCAACCGAGCATTTATCACTATCTTATAAGGGAGGAGCAGAGAGGAGTGTGAAGTTAGCAGCTGAGATTTTGGACACATTTAGCGATTACCAGGTAGGAAGTGTTGCACTCATTACCTGGGTGTTAAGATAAGGGAGATTTTTTTTTTTCCTCAACTGAATTTAAGAGGGAAAAAGAATCAAGTTTGCTCAGTCAGAGAACTTGGTGACTAGAGAAACTTGATATAAAAAGAAAAAAGGAAAAAAAATCATGAAGCACCAAAGTGTAGAACTTTAGGCTTTTTACGTGTTTGTGTTTTCGTTTGTGTGCTTGTTTTCCGACAGAGCGGAAATCGTATTGGTGTGGGATTGAGGCGGTGGGGGGAGGTTGCCGTGTGGCGTCTGACTTGAGGTTACATGTTTTGTTGTGTTTTTAGCATCCTGATCCGTTTGCGTTTCTGTGAATAACCGGAGCCTTTTCTTTGTTTTGTTTTTTCCTTCGTTTCTTTATTGTTATTATTTTTTTCTTTTTTTGTATATGCTTTGACTAATTCTATATTGGATGGATAAAATGGCTCCTTTTTAAAGCAGCGGAGTTGTTTTAAATTTAAAGTTTTTTTTAAAAAGAGGGATTTTATTGTAGAAACTAAAAGCTAAATTTGCCTGTTGTGTGTATGTATATGCAGTGGAGGGAGACGGTGGGTCGAGAAAGGAATCTACGCTTTGCATGTTTGCCTGCTGCCTCTCCCTCATTACCACCCTTCCCACCTTCTCTTTAAGCGTCTTCTCTTGGAACCTTTCCTTCCTCTTCGTTTCTCTGCTTTCTGCAAGAGCCTGGTTTGTTTATAATCACTGTGTAAATACAGTGTATGTATAGACATATGTAGAAAAGTGTAAAATATGTACATGTATCTAAGAGACACTCATCCTGTGCGTTATAGGGGACCACCCCCCACCCCCATGGCCTCTACGACTCTTGAGTAGTTTAAATTCCCCACTTTAAAAATACTTCCTTAAGATATCGGTAGCTCTAAATAATTCATGGCCAACATGAATACACACTCGCATAGGCAACCAACTCCAGTCCCATGGCCGTATGACTGTTTTATAAAGATGGGGAATTAAATTTAAAAAAAACCAACACAAGATGGAAGTAGTTTAACCCCCCCACACAGCCCAACAGCCTTCATAATAGTGTCCTTAACTCTTGATCCCACAATGCTGTGAGCCGCCTTTTCATATCATATGCATCCACACACGTCTGGCAGTGTGTTTTAAGCTTTGTAACATATCTGCATCGCTGCTGTGTGACCTGCCCCCCCCACACCCCCGTCCTCCTCCTCTGTCGTGCTGCTTTAAAATTGTCTCCATCCATCGGCAGACAGTTGTATCTTCATCCCCTCCCTCCAGTATCTCCACCCTTTCCTTTTCGTGTTCTAACTGCTCTTGAGATGTTTATTTGTATCTCTTCTCTGTTGTTCCCGTGTTACTGGTTTTTTGAGTTTTTTTGTTGTTGTCGCTGTTGCCGTTAACTTTGTCGTTTTGGTAATTTGCCGATCTGCCAAGCTGGAGTTCTGCACTCTCCCTCTTACACAAGTAAAAAACTTAAATAAAAATGATAAATATAAAGGGAAAAGAGGGAGGAAGGAATCAAAGACAACACAATTGAATATATTGATCAGGACTAAATTATTTATCAATGTAATCTACCCTTGGTGGTTTTAAACCGTGCCTGCTCAGTTGAGAGGAGTGTTGAAAGGCAGACAGAGTAAAAGGTGGTGTGTGTGTGTGTGTGTGCAGGTTAGTGCGACCTGAGCGGGACACTTAGTTATATGCATGTTTCAGTTACACATTTCTACCATGTACCTACCTGATTAAGGATGGAGTTAGTGTTAATATATGATATTTGCATCTTTTGAAATATGAATTTTCTCCATCCAGAATGTTAAATAGGTGACATAAAAATATATTAAAAAAAAAAAAAGAAAATGAAAAAAAAAAAAGAGGAAAAAAAAAAGATTCAGGAGCCGTAGCTTGGTATGAGGCCCTCGATGTTCGCATTTTTCCCTGCGTTGTAATGATATACTATTGGGCTGCGCTTTCTCCCCCAGCCTTCCCCATGGATGCTGGATTTTGTTTTGCATGATCATGATGTACAATGAAATACAACCATGAATTGACGACTATCAAGTGTTTGTCTGAGTGTTAGTTGGTCTTCATCATAGCTTTGTTATTCTTCAAACTTGGATCTTGAAAGTATTTAATAAAAATACTATTTCAGCACTGGTTTGCTTCTCCGGAGTCGTTTATTTCCTCAGGTTTGTCCTCGCTTCTCCACATCAGTGATTTCCAGATTGTTTTGATGCTTTCTGGTTAAATGTTTTTGCACTGATCATCTATCAGACTGTGTTTTGACAAAAAAAAAAATATATTGTGTTTTTCTCCAGCAGATTATTCTGAAATCACCCAGTTAGGATCTAATAGAGAAAGTCAACTCCTTTTAACACCAGAGCAAGGATTAGTCTTGCTGAATGTCTGCTCACGTCCAATTTTAGGAAGCTTGTTTTAGCTGACTTTCGGCACAAAGAGCCTGTCTTTGAACAAACCAGCTCTTGATTGTGAGTCTGTGATTGGCTGGCATCTCTTAACATCAATAGCTGGCACAAAATTTGCTCTCCATACTCATCTGTCATCACGTAACAAAGTCAGATTAAGCTCTGAATAACGTTGCATAGCCTTCAGGCTGTTAACAGACATGCAGGATGAAGCAATCAGTGCTGTCGTACGACAGCTCTGGCATCGTCCTCTCTTCCTCGGTCCTGTTTTAGCTACGTCAGGCACAGTGAAGTGTTAAGTAATGCTTCAGCCTTGCTTAAAATGGTTTTGTGCTGTTATTTATGATGGTTCTAGTTATTTTCAGGGTTTTGCGTCTGTGTGTCTTGGAAGTAGGACAGCTCCCCCCGGTTCCTCTGCTTTCTGTGTGAGTAATGAGGAGAGCTCAGCAGTTGGTTAACTTTGACACTCACACTTTATCAAAGACACAGAAAGGAAGAAACTAGCAGGGGAATGTGTCTTGTTGGCTCTCTCTGACCTCTGACTCTGAGTGTCAAAGAAATTAGGAGAAAAGCCAGAACGAGCCTCCTGAAACTAAATTACTTTTGACCTTGGAGAGGTATATAAAAGAAACTTCAGTCATCTCAGAGTTCTGTAAATGTAAATGTCTACAACTAGGTAAGCTGCACCTTTTTATAAATTACTTTTTATTGTCCAGTGTTGCCCTTAAATGTTGCTTAATTCTGTTTTTATACTTCACAAAAAATCTTTTTTCTTTCCAATTAATGGTTATTTTTCTGCTGCAACAACAGAAACTGAGCATGGAGGCTTTTCCAGAGAGCTGACAGAGTAGTTGCAGCTAGTGTGTGTACTTTTTCTTGTACAATAAGTCCATGTTTTATAAACAAATTAGACTCGTGAAAAATATAAGCTCATTTTGAATTTGATAGCAGAAACATTTTGGGTCATGTTTACCATAGTGTAGCAGCCCCTCTTTTAACCATGGTTTATAAATATCTGGAGACTGAGAAAACCAGTGGTTGGATCTTTTGGAGAGGAAGTAGCTGCCCGACAGTTGTGAGTCAGCTTTGTCAATTCATTTATTTATTTTTTATTCTCTAAAATGTGCTAAATTTTGAATTTGTATAGCAACACAACCTTAAAACTCTGTGCTTCTGACTTGTTTTGATGGCACACAGACATTTATTATGCATTTTCCCAGGAGCCTTTATTTCCCTGCAATGTTCTAAGGCTGAGAAAACGCACTTTACAGCTTTGTGTTCCAGCCCGGAACATCATGTGACGGTTGCGTTTTGCTTTCAGGCACACCGTCACTCACCGGCAACTACATAACATACTGATTGCTTCAATCACACACCGTGGCTGATATAACAAAGAAACCTGAGAGGACATTAATGGAGGATGCAAGATGCATGCCGAATATGGTGGAGTTCAGCACTTTAAGATCCGTTTACAGATATGCAAGGCTCTGAACAGACAAGCATCAAGTTACATGCTCTTTGTAATATACCTCCAAAAACAGTGCAAACATGTACGGCTAGTTTACTAAAGGCTTTCCGTAACCACCAGAGGAAAATTGAAGATCCAGCATTTGTCAGTTGTGTCACAAAGCTGTGGAACTAACTTCCTGGACACATCAGAGAAGCTACATCGCTTATTTTCTGCTTCGCTTTAAAAACAGACAAATTTCATATTCGCTTTTATCTTGCAATAATGTTTTTCTTAAATATGCGGGTTTACTTGACCTTACTTTTGATGTAATGCTAACAGTGGCGGTTCTGTTTAAGTTTGCAAGTATTGGCCGTTCCCACTTATTCCAATGCAGGGTCACAGGTATAGAGGCCTAGCCCAGCAGCTATCAAGCTTTTCTGAGCAGATTCATCACAGAGCCAACACAAGGAGACAAGCAACCAGTCACGCTCACACGCTTCTTAAGGGAGAATTTAGTCTTACATACATGTTTTTGGACTGTGGGAGAAAGTCGGGGCACCTGGAGAGAACATGCAAAACTTCACCTAGGAAGGCTCCATCCAAGGTTCCAGGCAGGGACCTTGAAGCTGTGAGGTGACAGTGTTAACCATCATATCTCTTTTTGTACATTTGATACATAATTAGCAAATGATCACATTTTGTAGCTGATAAGTTAAATGGATCTCTCTGCAGTAACTGGGCTAAGCTTTTCTCTAAAAACCAGATTAAATTGTTCTTAAGATGTTTGTTTATTTATTAATAAATATTCTCTGAACTCATTTTAGCCAGACATGACCAATAGTAGATTGCTAAGCAGAGACCACATGATCTGTACCAGGTAAGTCTTGCCAATTGCTTTCTACAGATGCAGCATCAAGTTTAAATGCAAAACTAAAGATTGTCTGTTACACATTGTACTTTTATTCTAGTATGTGGATAATTGAAGTTGTGATGTGCTCGGTCAGTGCTGAGACAGAAGCCCATGAGTCTGCATATAATCCATTCATTAGCAACCATCATCTGAGGGGCTTCACAGCCGTCCCACCAGTGTAGAAGCAAAACAAAGTCAGATTTTCATCCAGATATAAATAACAGCTGATTAGAACATGTTTGCCACAGCTAAATAGTTACTGGCACTCAATTTTCTCTTCATTATTTAGTTGAATTCAGGACAAATTCTATGGTTTTGACTCATAGAACTGCAAAATACATCTTTGTAATTCTAGGAAGAATCCAAACAAAAATGTAAGATCTGTTTCTCTACATGTGTCTGCAGCATTAAGTGTTTATTAAAGCTCCAGTCTTTTTTTTTCTAATGACTTCAACTAATCAGCTTGACTCTTAGAGCCAGGTTAAGAAAGTCCAGAGCTCTCATAATGAGATTCGATGACACCAACATATCCCAGGCTTTGGGATGTGCAGGTGTGAAGAACAACGCAGTGATCGTATCAATGCATGGGCAGACATTTTTTTCGTAAAAGTGTAGCCAATGAATGAGAAGGTGTTCGACTTGTTCTTTGCATCATTAATGGGAACCTTTTGATCGACAAACATCTTGACCTTCTTAAGTTTGCTTGGGTAGAGGAAGACAGTTGGAGCAGTGCCTTATAACCACCTCTGAGCTCTGATGTTCAGTTGCTACACTTTTTACTGTCTGCAGTCTCATTAACAGCTCCAGTGACCCATTTCTCCTTTTCCCTCATCCTGCACCTCAACTAAAACCTCCCCTATGAGTAGCCTTTCTTTGCTACAAGTAACCCTGTGAATCCTGTAATTACAAACCCTGTTGCTTTCGTTTACCATCTTCTGTCATCAGAGTGAGGACACCGTGTAGGTTGGAGTCCAGGGTTGCATCTATCCCCTCAACCTCTCATTTCTGTGTTAAACTTGTTTTTAAAGTTAGAAAGTTCTAAAGTTTCCACACTGCACTTAGTAAAAATCCCTGATGCTCGGCTCGTCCTTGCTGCTGTGGAGGCTGAACTCATCTTTCATGCGCTGAAGGCTGCAGAGAGAGGATGATCTCAAGAGCACGCGGAAACAGTCGTCGTGTGAGAGCTGCTCCAGCTCCGTGCACCTTGCCCTGCGGCGCACTAATTTATTGCTCAAGAGCTTTTATAACGCCCTTGGCTCTCATCTTGATTTCCCCCCCGCTTCTTCTTAATGATCCAAACGAGCTCTGATTCCGTCTGTGCAATGAGAGCAGCAAACACCTGCGTACTGTCCAATATGCCCCTCTTGCAATCTTTCTTTGACCTCCTGGATTTTTCTGCAGCTTCTTCTTGAGCTTCAGTTACACTCTTCATCTTCAATTGTAGTGAATGAATCTTTTGGCAAATGCAATCTCTACTTGTGCTGCTGTTGTGCAATTTGACTGAGCAGTTCTGTTGGTTTTAATGTGGTACGGGCCTCGCAAAAGTTGTAGCTGCACGCAATGGGCTCTTAGTTAATGAAAACCTTCAGGAAGATTGAGCACTGAAGCTGCTCTCCACCTGAGGCTGCTGCAGGAAGTCAAGCCTGTGGCATTACATAAACCACAGCATTACTTCCTGGAAATTATGTCAGCCATTATTTTAATCCCTAAAAGAGAGATGTGACCTTTTAGTTATTTCCTCTGATAGAAGAACATATTGAATAAAGCAGATTAACTGTATAGTATTATACCAACTCAGGCTACACATGAATCTGCTACACACAGATGTTTGCTCAACTAAAGGATTAAATACAGATACAGGATACACATTCTCTGCAAAGTTATTTTATTAAATGACTCAATGGTCAACCATGCTGAAACGTCTGTAGTACTTCTTTGATCTAAACGTTCGTTTTTATCACATAAAAGGATGCAAATGAAGAAGCATTTAATATTTATTTGATTAAGCTCTGTGTCATACATAATTTCTTTTTATTGTTTATATTTGGGCCCTTCTGTAGGAAGTTTGCAGGATTCTCCCTGTATTTTCTGAGCTCTCTGGCTTCATCCAACAATCCAATAACCTGTGTTACCAGGTTAACCAGGTTAAGCCATGATTGTAAACTGAGTGCATTTGTGAGTGCTTGATTATTATCTGTGTCGGCTGCTTGAACAGGATCAGCGTGTATACTGACTTCATGGATGACTGGTTTGTACAGTACTTTGCAAAAGTCAGCATCCTTTTATTTGTTGTCTTCCAAGCAAAAATTTTAAACGGCCTTATGGTCATGTTTTCTCTATTCTTTGTAAAGATTTTTCAAAGTTCATCAGGCCAAAGATAAAGTTTGAGAGGGACAAATAAGTGGTTTTACACCAACAAGGTGATTCTCAAAGAGATGTTAGCTGAAAGGGTGTCTGTCAAGCAGCTATTCAAAAAAGAAAAAGTAAGAAAAAGGTGAGGTATGCCAAAATCCAGTTCTTGTCATTTGGCATACCTCACCTTGTGAAACATCAGCAGTCTAATAAAGTGATGAATCCTCCTCGGAGCCCTGACCCCAACACTACTGAAGCAGTGTGGGATCATTTTTATGGAGAATAGAACAAGATGCAGCAAACAACCAAAGAACAAAATTGGAAAGTCCTTCAAAAAGCTTCAGCCAAATTTCTAAAGACCACTTAAAGAAATGACAAGAAAACTTGACTAAGAAGGTTCAGGCTGTGTTAAAGAAATGTCTCCTAACCAACAGTTGACAGTCTTGTTAAATTTGTACAAGCACCATTTGCTCATTTATTTTATTTCCATCTGTGTTTGCGTGTTAATTTATGGGGTACGAACAGATTCAAGACTATTGCGTAATTATTTGATTGCCAACTAGTTCATTTACTTTAAACTAAGACATGTTTTAATCTCTAAATTATGATTTAAACAATTAAAAAGTACCTTATCGGTGGAATTTTTTGGACATTTGCAAAGATGCATCTTTCAGATTTTTTACTTTAAGTGCAGCATTTTGCACTAAACGTATCTAATATATAATAATACTCTTAACACTGCATTTCGGGTACTTTAATTTTTAAAGCTGCTACACTTGTGTACAATAAACCAATACTGTGAGGTGTCCGTTGTACTTCATTTACTTTTAAAATGTGGAAAACTGTTGGACACTGGGGATAAAAACGCAGTTAGATCGTTTATTGAGTCAAATAAGTAGGAAAAACCCATAAATGTTCTTTAAGAAGAGTGGGTCTAATGGCACCCATCAATGTTTCCTTAATCAATAATTCATTTTTAAGAACACCATTTCATCTAACCAACAGAAGCAACAGATGTTTTCCATGTGGAGCATTTGTAATAAAATCACACTCCACCATTAATATTTTATGTTAGCAACCACAGTCTGTTTTATATAAATCACTAGCATTTATTTAGTCAGAATTTCTAATAATCAGCTACATCCCAAAAGGCCACCTCATTATAAATCATCATTTCTACACTTTTCAGTAAACACTGGCCGATTTGCTCCGAGGGTGTCCTCTGATGCTGCGGTTTTCAGAGAGGAACAAAAGAAGCGATTAACAGTGCTCATGGGTGGCTGAGAGCAGCAGCTAAGCAGATTTACTTTTCAATTACTTTGAAGGCAATAAGAGGCTTGTAAGCAGTCTGGGTTTTTTTTTCCAACATTTACAATCTGTGTGATTTGAGTAGGTTTCTGTTAGTATAAGAGGAAGCAAAAGGAGACTTTTTCCTCATATTCTTCCACTAACTACTTCAGTGGCTTCTTCATAAATCAACTCTTAGTGCTTAAGATCCTTTCTGTGCTAAAAGTGTTTGCAATTGGGCCAAATGATAGTTGACTGAAGCTCATTGTTAAACAATTGAAGCTGAAAAGAAATTACAGCAGCACAGAGTTTTCACCAGGTTAATGCTTTAATACTCAACCATGATTTTCCACAGTACACAGAGGAAGAGGAAGAGGGAACGGGTCCAAGTAAAGAATATTTACTCTGCATCCTCACACCGCCCTCCTGGAGACATACAGTATTTACAAGAACCTCTAAAACCCCTGCCCAAAGATGATGGGTTCATCATTCCTCAGAGGACTTCATTTCAAGTTTTTATTTGTAAATAAATTATTTAATGAATAAAAGTCACAAAAATGCCAGAAAATTTTCTTTTAATATTTTGGTTTTGTAAAACATCTAAAGAAAATGAAATAAAATTGCTTTAATTGTAGCCTTCACAAGGTAATTTCCTTTTTTTTTTCTTTTCTCAACCAAATTCCTGCACAGTTTTAAAAGCAAATGACTTTGTGGTTCAAAGACAGTGCTTGCAGAGTTAATCAGGTTTGAATCTGGCTGATTGACAGGAAACATGACCCTAACAGGAAAGCTCTCAGTTACAGCCATGGAAAGCAGAATAAAACTTCCTCAAGAAGGTAATTAAACTCAAGCGTGACAAAAAATCTTGGTTGTATCCAGTCAACGGGGTCTAGAATCTGTACATCCAAAATAGGAAAGTTGTCAAGGGGAAACATACAGGTTAGCTAAGGACAACATCAAAAAGTCAAGACAGAAAAAGAAGTTGATGTGCCTGAATTGTAATAAATCGGGTGATGGAAATGAGCTTTATAATCAGAAAGCCAAAAATAAACAACCACTTACTTCTAAACAGAACACAAAGTGGGCCAAACAGGAGCAGCCATAGGGTGTGTATGACTGGATAAATATTTAGCAATTAATCAAAAATCTAAAAGAAATATGAGATGTTGAACAGGTCCAATAAAACAAAGATGCTTGATTTCCACAAATGTTGATGGTATGAGGTTGATGTCATGTAAAGGACCAGGAGAGATGGCATTTCTTTAACAGTAACAGGTTTATGTAAACATTTTGGACACTTATCTCATTAAGACATTCAAAAGGAGGTCTGTTGGTGCTGAAGATATTTTTCTGGATAAATCTTCCTGCCCAGGGGCAAGAGTCCAGATCTTAGTCCAACTGAAAATGTTTGCTAGAGACGTCTCAAATTTGTTTTTTGCCCTTTACTGGATTTGAAAATTTATAGCAATTTATTATGTCTTTAGGATCGTAGCTAAAAAATTTAATATTTATGTCTCACATATGTGATTTTTTAAACAGAAAAAAAAAACAACTGAATTAAAATCCTCCAAGAAAGGTGAGAGCAAAATCTTAGCCAGGGGTTGTACATGGTTAAAAGGTCGGGCTTGAGTTTATGTACAGGAACAGAACAGGCAGTAACAGCTTACAAGATGCTTCACAACACAATGGTTCCAAGCACAGCACATACACTTACAGGTATAAAAAGAACCAACAGGGCCCCTTGTTTAATAAGCGCCCTGCGAAAATAGAGCAACGTCGCCATCTTCTGGTTTGATCCCATGTTTGCTCAGAAAACAACAGGACAAATGAACTTCACCAGGTCAGTTATCTAAAACACGAACTATCTATACTGAGGAGTCGTAGCTATCTATCCATCTATCTGAGAGTCTATCTACTGTATCTATCCAGTACAAAAAGATATTTATGACCCGACGGTCAGCTTGAAATGGCTTCAAAATAAGGGAATTATCGTGTACAATTTTAAAGGACCATACTAATGTTTTTGCATGTTTTTGTACCTTAACTGCAAAAGCAGAGAACATTTAAAGGATCCATGAAACCAGGCGTCATGCTGTGCTCCAGCTGTTGTTTTGCAATTCAAGAAATCAGTTTCCACTACATGAACAGCAGATCTTCTTTCTGTTGGTCTCATGGGGAGATGCAATTCAAATGAAGGGATGATGGTAGTTTTATCTGTCATCTGTCATGGATAAAAGTGACAGGATTTTACTGGAAAACAAGGAATGGTGTTGAGAGGATGGGGTTTAATAAGCACTTCTTATTTATACAACTACTCTTTATATATATTTTTTTGTGTGTGATGGGTTTCCATTACTCCCATTTCTGTTTAGATTTGCACCTGTTTTTTTGTGTTTTTTTATGTGTGTAACATGCTAAATCAGTGGTATGGTCCTATGTAAAGTAGCTTACTTATTGTTCCTAAATAAACTACAGTACTTTCATCAGAAAAGTAAAAAAAAACAACAACCCTATTTATTTTTTTTTAAAAAAGAAACCCACATGATTTTTTTCTTAAAAGAAAAATCAGAACAACCCTCGCCTGCTGCAGGAGTTTATCTACATCGGTCAAGTTAGAGGGGCAGATTATACTTAAATACTAGATGTTCTGTAGGTTAGTTTTTTGCAGTTTTCTTATAACTCACACAGAGGACACATAAATAGGTTTGATTAGCATAGATTCTTGGGTGACCTTCTTCAAAATCTCCCTCAGATATTTAATGCAAATGCTATTGTCCTTTAAATGCATGCTGTGCTGATTATTTTACATTATTTAAATATTCTTGGGCTGTTTAGTATCGTTAAAAGGTCCCAATCAGCATCTGCCAGGCTCATCCTTCCTAAAATTCTCATCAGTCTCCGTTATGCCATACATGTAGAGTAAAGAATCACTCTGTCACCCACTGCCGGACTCATCATTAACAACCAAACCAAACACTTAGAATTCATATTACACAGTTCAGATATGAATGAGACTGTAAGCTGGGAGCATCTTTTCTTTGTGTTTGACATCCTTCTTCCCTCCTCAGGTGGTCACATGGCACAGGTGGTAACCAATGGCACGGCTTTAATCAGACCTCAATTTGTTTGTTTGTGTTTGCATTTTTTGTGTAGAATGTGTGTGTGCTTTTAGTGTGTGAATGAGTGTGTGTGTGTTTCTGTTTAATTTCACTGATGTCATTGTGAATGTGTTTGAGTTTGTCGTGCACATGGAAATGCTCGTCTTTGCCCTCGGTGTGTGCGTGCTCCTCTCGTGTGTGCGTGAGGTCATTATCAGCATGCATCTGATCGTTTTGTGTTTTTGTGTGTGCATGCGCCTCTGCTGGACGTCCTTGTGTGTCGATAACCTCATCGATCCAGCTCATGAAGCGGCTGACTCTTGTGTACAGAGTGGGAGAGGAAGGGTCAGCGCAGTCGTAACCCCCGGCAACAATTCCAGTAAGGACCCATCGGCCCGTCTCCTCCTGACATACCAGCCCACCTCCAGAGTTGCCCTGGCAACCGTCACCATGGAGGAGACTAGTGTCTGGAGGACTGCCGGCACATAGGGTTCCATGAGTTGAGAAGTTGTTGCCATAGCGCTTCTTACATTGCCATGACGACATCAGAGGGACCCAGGAAGCAATAATAGAGTCTAGGAGAAATTAAAAAGTGACATGTCAGAAATCCAGCATAACCGATAATCCAACACTTCTGACCACAATTAATTAATAGTTTTTTAGGTGTAATCAAAACTTTATTTATACAGCACAAATCTATACTCATTTCAAGGCACTTCTAAAGATTCAGTCCGGTCAAATCATAATTCAAGTAAACCTAAATGTTTGTCAGTCCAATTTAATAATTGTGTTCATTTAAATCCAAATTATTAAAAATAAAGTAAATAAATAAATTTTAAGCTAGGGAAACCATCAGACTACAATGAATCTTCTCAGTGGGCGACCTTAGAGAGAAAAAACATAGATGAGTGGAGCTACGTTGAAGTGTAGAGTTGGTTTGAGATTATGTGTTGAAGGAATTATGATGCTGTTATACTCTGCTGAAGGTGTTTTAACAGTTTGGGCCAGTTCAAAATGTCTTACAACAAGGTCATGAATGAAAGAGGAATTTTTAGATCTTCGAACTGTCAGTGGTCCAGTGACAGACAAGAAAAATGGAAGTATCTGAGAATATAATTGACAGTTAATCAATTTTTCTCAGTTTAGCGCGAGGCCTGAGCTCTCTGGCTCCGTGCTGTGTGCTCTTTTATGCCATCATAATAAGCTCAAATGGGTAGTAAAACCTTAAAAGGAGTCCTTGACCTTGAGGATTAGAGGGGGAGAGTAGAGGGTCACTCCTCACCTTTAGAATGTTCCATCTGAAGAGTGGTTAATAAAAATAGCCTGATAGACATTATATTAATTGAAGAAAAATGAGCTGCTGTAAAACATCCTTGTGTTTATACTGTATAAAAAAGATTCAAATTTAAAACACTTCTTCTGGCACACAAGCTGCTGCATGATGCTGCACAAAGAACAGCTTTTCACACAAAGTCCAGGTTTTTGGACAAATCATCGCTACTAATAATGAAAATATGAAAGTGGTTAAAATGTGTTTAGAGGGACAATAAAGTGCACAATTTCATGGGAATTGAAGCAGCTGTTTAAACACATCATGAAAACTGTCAACCACATGATGGCACCAGAGTCACAGTGAGGAGAACTGCCTAACACGTTTTCCTGCTGTTCTTATAGATAGGGGTTTATCATTGTTAGTTAGACTAAACAAACAATATAAAAACATCATTTAGAGTTTAAGAAATATATAATCTCATAAAACATATAAACAAATTTACATATTTGCAACAGCATTTTTTGCCTTACTTGAGTTTCCATATCAAAGTTAACCTCTAAAAACTAAGTTAACCCTTAAAAAAAAAACATATTAATATTTTGCTTAGTTGGATCACACATTATTACAACATGTAAACACATTTAAATTTAAGACCAAACAATAACTCATAAAGTGAACCAGATGAAGCTGCACTGAGATGGACTTCTTTAATGTCTTCGCATATTACAAATTATTTTTAGACAAATTGTGAACTCTGTCAAACATTAAAACAGCAGAAAGAAAACACAAACCTGGTCCTGTCCAGCCTGTAGTAACCACGACAACACATGAAGGTGGAGTCTTTTCTTCAGTTGTGGTGTCAACGGCGGGGAGACATGCTGCGTTAGTGGTGGGGTCAAAAGTTAGACAGTGACCTTTGGTGCTTGGAAGCTTCAGCAAAGCCACATCGTGGCCTCCACTCTGCCCCTTAAACTTCCTGTGAACAACCACCCGCTCCGGGGAAAGGATCTGCTCCGACCCCCCGACACGTAGCACGTACCTGGATGGGTCGCTGCCAAACCTGCAAGCATAGAGAGACAAAAGGAGCTGGAAAAACACTTGTGTGTTATGTGGAGTGGTCCAGCTGAAGGTGCCCCCTGTTTACAGGAAGTCATTTAGAGTTAAGGTCTGTTTTTTACCTGCTGAGGCAAAACGCAGACGTCAGGACCCAGCAGGGGCTGATCAGCGTGCCGCTGCAGAGGGGGCCCCCCGGCTTGGAGTCTTGAGACTGAAGCCACACTGACACCTGCCATGGCCATGAAGTCCTGAGAAACATTATAAGAATGTAAATTAAAAAATTCACCTTGTCTCCTTCTCTGGATTTTATAAAGAGTGTTTCTCAAAGTATTTGTCAGAATCTCAATTTTATATCTAGTCTGAAGTTTTATTAAAATAAGAAATAATTATACCTTCAACTATTCACGTTCCTTCAAGTTTTTGGTGTTTCGCTGTATTCATCCTACCTGAGCATGTTTTCTTCTCCTTGGTTTCTCCTCTTGCCTTTCTCTTCCACCAGCTTTCTCAGCCCACAGCTCAGCTCCTGAGGCTTGGCCTTTGCTGCTGATTCCTGCAGCGTGACGTCACACCTCACACCTGCATCATCCATGCGTCTGCAGCCCTGCATGCTCTGACCAAGGGAGGGACACTCCCCTAGGAACTCCTCCTTTCCAGTGCACCTCACCTGGTCCAGGTGGATGGGTCCTTTCCCTTGACCAAACCCTCCAGCTGCTACCGCTCTACCACTGATGAGGACAGAAATAAGAAAAGGTGTAATTTCTTGCACTTTTTTTCTAGTTTAAATTGTTATGCACACAAATGCAAATATGAACCTGTGTCCAAGCTGTCTGCACACCACAGCTGCATTCAGGTCGTTCCAACCCGAGTCACAAATACTCCCCCAGTTGCCATGGAGATACACCTCAACCCAACCTTCCTTCCTGCTGCTGCCACCCATGAGACGAACCAGGGGACCTGGCAGGAAGAAAAATCATTCATACTCCTGTTTGAGCATCTACACAGCCTGGTCTCCAGTGACAGTGAGTTATGTGTCCGCTGACAATGTTAAATGTCATCTGCCCTGTTCTTATGCAGCTTCTATTCTCATTCTGATGGCTTGAACATGTTGACAGGAGAAGCAGGACCCCAGGAGTGGCCAGACAGTAAATAACGCTTCATTTTCAGTGCGATAAACATATCACATTGAAACAGTTTCTACAGTCAGAATCCAGTGCTCACACTTAGGAAAAATATGCCATAGAGAAACAAAATAATGTGCAAAATGTGCAGCTGTTTCTTCTATTTATTACTTGAAAGCCCAAATTAGATGCACCTATAATACATACATTAAAACAATACACCTGTTACATCACTGTTGTCTGGATCAGATGTTAATTTTTATCCAACAAAGACCTAAAGGCTGGGGAGGAGAGCTTGTGAATCCCTTGCTGAGTTTTCTGAAGCAAATAACTGAAGAAAAAAAGATTGATCTATCCTGGTAGGGACCTTGTTTCATTCATCATCTTGTCTCACCTGTGGAAGGTGCAATAACTGGCACTTCATTGCTTTCTTGGCTGGATCTTCCTCTACAGTGAACACCGACATCCTCACTGTGGGAGCAGTCGGTCCGTCCCCAGATCCCGTGTCGGCAGTCTAGCAGGGACGTCTCAGATCCTTCACACTGGACTTCGTCCAGTAGGATCAGACCAACGCCCTCGCCGAACGTCCCATCTGGCACAACTTCAGCATGACCCCTAAAGGTGAATAAAAGAAGAGTTTAATGTCTACATGGAAAGTGTGACTGATACACTAAATAAATGCCAAATAACTGAATTTGTGAATTTATTGTTTTTGACCCTTTACTGAAAAATATATTTTGTGCTATGGACCAACGCAGTTATACATTCTCATGGGAGGCTGCATTTATCGTGGTCTCAGGCGTTCACTGATATTTGAGTTTTCCAAGCTGCCTTTCATGGCATCTGGCTCCTGTTCAGCTCCAATTCCTTTCACCTTGTTGCTCTCTACTTTAGCAGTAGTCTTTCATCTCCCCAGTGCCAAATTATAAAACTTTCAATGTCAAGGCAAGGCAAGCTCTTATTTGTAAGCAGAAGAACATTTAATTTTCAAGACAATTCAAAGTAATTTACATAAAACATTGAAAGCATTACAGCGTGGACAAGAAGCATTAAAAAGTACATTAGACACAAGCTTTTTAAAATAAAATAAATACAAAAAGAAAAGCTAAAGCATTCTGCTTTACAAATCCTGACTGTCATTGTCTTTTTGACCCGTTTCTGTCCCTGGATTTCTGAGCCTGTCCCAGCCTGTTGTGAGTAAAGTCTCAGAGTTTTCTCCTGTCTCTCATGACTTTGAGTGTTTTCTGAATTTTTGACTGTTTTAAGGTAAATATGACGGACAGATCTTGTTATTACTTGTTTATTAATCTCTTGTTAATAATAAGGATGTTGGACTTTGATGATCTCATTAACTCCAACTCATCTCCCTGCACTCACCACTCGTTCTCCAGTGGTTCTGTGCAGATGGGGTCATGATTCTGTAAATGTGCTGTAAAATCAACATTGACTTCATCAAGACTTAATGAGACTTGACGCAAAATGAATGGAGCTGTGTTTATGGAGAATGTCTCAACCCTTAGTGGGTGAAAGCAAAAGCCTCTCTACAGCTACTTTAGCATTCATACCTGTAGCCCAGCTGTCTGCAGACCACTTCTGCATGCTGCTGGGTCCAGTGGTCATCACACACCGTTCCCCAGTCTCCGTTGTGAAACACCTCCACTCTACCCTCCCAGGGACTGTCTCCTCCAACCAGACGCACCACACCATCTGAAACAGTTCCAAAGTCGTCTCTGGAGCCATGAGGCAAGATTTGGGTTTATGACTGCTTTTACTGTCACTAGTTTAAAATTATAATTTTCAGATCAATTATCAATCTGAGTTTAGTTCCAGTAATTGATTTGTTTCCTTTCAGCCCCCATAAATTCAGCTCCTGCTTGTCTCAAACAGGATGCTGCTGTTCAGTAATGATTTATTAATGTTCTGTAGATATAAATAGCTGCTTTAAGCTTACCAGTGTGCACAGAAGCTCTCTTTCTGTGTGTGTGTGTGTGTGTGTGTTGTACCTGTATAAGGACTGCAGGAGACTCCAGCGTCCTCCATGTGGTCACAATTGTGCTGCTCCCATTCACCATGGGGACACTGATCCAGGAATAGCTCGTTTCCTGTGCACTTCACAGCATCCAGCAGGATGGGACCTGAACCCTGACCAAAATGAGCCCACGACCAGGCCTTCGCTATACCCCTACAACACACACACACACAGTTTATGTAAAGATCATTTCCATCTCAAATAGGTTCATGCTGTTTAAGTAGGAACTAGGAAGAAACTTTTAATTCTATTAGAAAATCTAAAGTTTGGCAAGTTTCAGAACAATGTTTTGGTTTTTAAAGGCATGAAAAGATTCTCCAGGATTAGAGATGAACAAGTGACTGGCATTAACCACATTTTTTTTGTTAAATGTTTTCTAATCACAAAAACACTTCAAAATGACAGAGAAAATATGCTTTAGAGAAAAATCAAAGATTAAAATATTTCATTTAAAACAAATGCTAAATTTATTATAGAAGATGAATCTTGTACCTATTGTTAGGTTAATAGATACCAAAGGGTATTCATTTTACACATTCAAAACGGTACATTATGGTCTATATGTGCATACTAGTCTTTCCTTTATCTAATTAAAAAGTTGAGTTCTCAGAAAGACCTCATTCTTTACACAAAGACACTGGACACGCTGGAAAAACAAAACAAAAAAAACTAAAATGAAACCATCTGGCTACATTTTCCATCAGCATGTGAAAATAAAACCGGTACTGAGGCTCAGTTCATTAATACCACCCAATAGCCAAACGGTAATTATAACATCATGATGGGGAGGTGTTTTTCTTTGGCAGGGAGGGGAAAAACTAGTCCTGATGAGATGGATACAGAAAAATATGGAGCACTCAAATGTTTAAAATAAAGACCGTGAAGGTAATAAACTGAGCATCATCATAAAACTATGAAAGTTCATGTAGTGACCAATCTAAACTCTGGACCTGACCTTGAGTTTGAAGAAAGGTCTAGAAAGACAATCTATTATTTTAGATGAAAACATGCTATTGCGGAGAATTGTGCAGATAGAAGGGAAGAAAAAGTGAAACCTTTAAAAGGAGTCAGAAACATCACAAAATATAGAAAACTGGAGCAAATTCAACTTTCTCTGTAACTCTTGTGCAACTTGGCTCCTACAAAACTAAGAACTTTTCCAAAACTTGCTTCCGCATCTTAAACACTTATAAGGACGCTGCTGATTCAGTCATGATATTTATTGATAACAAAAACTATATAAAAAAAAAAACATTTGCTTGTTTTCATTCATGTATATGTGCCTCTGTGTTAAAACATGCATGTGTTGTTATCATGCTGCAGAGACCACAAGATTCATCCAATACATCCAATAATTTCTGTATAGACTTCATCCTGTGCTCAGTTGTTATATGATGAAGAGTGAAGTGTGCATTGTCCATCATATAACCAATATAGACAAACAACCATGCACACTTTAGTTACATTAAAACACACACACAACTAACACACACAGATTCAATTTTATTTTTGTTTATGTTAAAAAATAAAATCAGAAAAAAAAGGTACACTTGTGGCAATAAGTTGATTAATTAGTAACTAGTCATCTGAAAATGGTATTGAAACATTCAAGACAGCTTAAGAATAAATTTTTAATCTAACCAAATTACAATGAATAATGCAATAGTTACAAGGAAGATAATTCTACTCTAAGTGCTCATTAATACCTAATACCTTTTAGTAACTAAAATAATGTTCATTTGCATGCTTCTATCTAAATAAATGCATTGTAAATTACTTGCAAAAGAAAGTTTCCAGTGTGGTTTTGCTACATAAAAACTTGAAAGCTTCCTCTGCTGCTGGTAAAACATGTCTACAGGGAGGTTACAAAAATCTGCCAACATGAAAAGTGTGTCAATGTTTGACACACAAATTTTCTGCAGATAGAAAAAAAAAACTCAACCATGTGGGGAAAAAAACAGGCAATTTTAGCTTCATTTTAAAAAGTTCAAACACGACAGCCAGTGTTGTGCAGCTGTGTGGGAAACCTGCACATCACTCTCAGGTCATGTATCATTTACAACCACAAACAGATGGCGAGGTGTCCCTCGGTGCTGCAGATGAAATAAAACCTTGTGTTGAACATGAAGGGGAGTTTGTTGTCTTTACAGTTCCAGCCTTATCACTGTTAGACATTCTGAGTTGTCAGTGAAGTTTCTGTAAGGAGTGTGAAGGGGGTAACACCTGCACAGATTTAAACCTGATCAACACAATTACAAGTGTCTTCTGTGGATTCTTCCAGAGCTTAACAACTACCCTGTGCTCTCCTGGTTAGTCTTGACACTGAACATCTCCAGATCATCATCAAGGGCATCTGATAAATAAATAATTTACTCTGAATTAGACATTAAAGAAAGACTAGAGTTTTTAGTTTTTAGTGAAAATAGCAAAACTTTCAATGCTTTGACAGTCTCCTCACTTTTAGCCTTCCTGCACTGCTGCTGCTGTGTAAACCTTAATATTTACAGGGAGATAGTACATGACATAGAAGAGAAGCTGAGCCCCCTCTGTAGTTCATCTCTGCCACCAACTGATGGTTAAAGCTGGTGGTATTAATGTAATCAGCAAGTATTTTGTGTCAACATCCAAAAGCTAATTCCTTTATAATGTAACATATGACGCAGCAGTATGACTTTTCCCATGGATTGTGTAGTTTTAAGACATGCTGGGCATTTTCTTTTCATGAAATCCCACCTGCCCACGCACGAGGAATGCCTTGCTACACAGATTTAATAAAGTTTCAAATGAAAATAAATTCTAATAGTGGAAAAACTATCAATCTATCTAACATGTTGTTTTTTTTACCCCAGTTATATTCAGGAAGCAACACAAGTGGAGCAAAAATTGATCAGTAAAATAGTGACGACATCTTTTCCCCTAAAAAAATCCTTATATGAAATGTTTTTCACGAACGAAGCATTCTTCGTTGAGAAACTTTAGTTCCTTTGGGGCTAAAATATCATTACACCTACTGATGGTGAAGCTGTGAACGTACCCAAAACCCAGCTGTCGGCAGACCACCTCAGCATCTCTGTCGTCCCACTGGTCATCGCAGACAGAGCCCCACCGTCCTGCATGAAACACCTCCACACGACCTTCAAAGTCTTCCTCGCCTCCGACCAATCGCAGTGGAGGGCCACTGCCTGAGAGGAGAGAGAGACACCGGCAGTTAGAAATTTTCTATATGCCTGACTATAATTAAAAGTATGCCCAAAGTAAGAATGCATCATGTTATTAATGAGAGAACTGATATAAATAAATGAAAAATAAATAAAGATGAATGATGGAAATAATCAGGTCTGGTTACCGTGATGATGGAAAAGTTATACTGACCTTCTGGTGGCATGCACACCACTGCTGCTTCGTTGCCATGGCTGCAGTCACCTGTGACGAACGTCCTACTTCGGCACTTACTCAAGGTGTGCTCATCACCACGGCAACCCAGACGCTCATAGTGGAAGAGGCCGGAGCCAGAGCCAAACTGGGGGTGCTGGAGTGCGGTACCAATGTCACTGAAAATAAACCACCAGTAAGAGTGAATCTTAGGTTACATATTACTGCAATGTTGGGCTGATTGTTTTTTTCTCTCTTACCCAAAACCCAGCTGCCTGCAGATCACGCTGGCATCTCTGTCTGTCCAGTGAGAGTTGCACACTGCCCCCCACTGGCCATTCAGGTAAACCTCCACACGCCCGCTTCCAGAGGATGAACTGCCAATCAGACGAGTCGCGCCTGAAAAATGCTTTTTGTTTAGCATCTGAGTTAGGGTTGCTATAAATCATCCAGTACTCCAGACATGTTCATACCCTGATGACAGTCGCAGTACGCCCAGCCGATGGCTCCTGAGTTTTGTCTGAAGAAGCACCACGGGTTGGATTCACGGTCCGGGTTCCTGCAGAAGCTGTGGTGCCCCAGCCCGCGGCCTGGATACTGCATGACATAGTCTGGAAACTCAGTCCACTTCAGACAGGGGGCGCCAGAGTCTGTCTGGGACACGGTGCCGTTGTAGTATCCCAGCTCTGTGAATCCCTCAGAGCAGGACAGAGGCACTGCACATAGAGGAAGGGGAGGGGGGTGTAAATGGTGATGTAGATGGAAGAATATGATGTTTTGGATGAAGTGAGGAGGATTTGGGTCAGAGAGGACAGTGAGGATAAGAGGGACAGTTTGGGAGGAGAAGAGAAGAAAGAGGAGTGGAACAAGTCTTAAAATCACATTATCCCCATGTCTGTAATTCATCTCAACATAAAAGCTAACATGGATGGCTCTTATAAACTGTCCAGTAATGCAGCAGGATTCTGACTGATGGAGTCACCCTTACTGACTGGTGCTGAGCATGAAATATCGTCGGTTTTAATGTAACATGGAGGCATTCCCCTAGTAATCCAACAAGGAGAAAAAGCAACTGGAGCTTAGAAAGACTGAGAGAGAAACTGCTGACATCAAAGTGTAGACAAATTAGGCCACAAAATGTAAAGCAGGGTATGTGCTGCAGCTTATTAAAAAAACAATATGAGCTTTAATAAAAAGAACAAAACAATCCAAGCAGCACATTTAGAGTGTCAGACTGAAAACTCTGTAACTAAAAAGAATAGAGTTACAAAATCTGAGTTTATTTTTGTACATTTTTAAATAAGAATGAAAGACATAAAGACTCAGTGTAACTCTGCCTAAGTAGCTCTGTATCTGTGTTTAAACTTTTGGGGATCTCGAGGGATTCTTATTTTCATTCTTTTACTCTTCTCTCTTTACAAGTACTTCCAGCCTTTTGTTGCACCTCCAGTACTGTCCAAAAATCTTGACCCACCCCTCACATCTTCACATTTTGCTTCCAAGCAGCCAAACATTGACTTTCAAGCATGTTAGAACTTTACAAGCTCTGTTTTATTATTATACACTGCATTTAAATTATGCTTGCTCAAGTTTCAAGAAATTGCTGCACCCATTTCTGCATCTTATTGTATTTCCCTTTTAATTCCACCCTCATGTTCATCATTTCTTGCAAACCAATGAAGGTCTGAAAAATCCCCCAAACCAAAAGCTAAAACAATACAGGTATTAGACTTTTTTTTCTTCAGTTACACCAAGATATCTTCTTTCTTGTGGTGTTTCTCTCTGTTAAGATCTTCAGTACTTCTTCCAGTTTTCGGTGCTTTTCAAGGGCAAGCTGGTACTAGTCTATGATAAATGGTGGAGGTGTTTCAGCAAAAGAGCAACAGCCTTATCTCTGCAACACACACTGCCTGGCTGTCCGGAAACATTATCTACTCACTGCAAAACCTCACACTCATAGTCAAACACACACACATTCGAAGATTTTGCTTTAGTGTGACCAACAAAAAGACTCACAAACACAGACACACTGTGTCTGGTTTATAAGAAGATAAGAGGGACAGCAGTAAAACCATGAGTGTGAGGAATGTCCTGAACTAAAACAGCAATCTATCACCAAACTATAAATAATACAGAGCTCTCTGAGACATTGTGCCCCGTACTGAATCTAAAAGCAGCTTTCACTATGTAGAATCCAAGCATGAGTAAGCTCCTGACTACGCAAGAAACGGGTGTCTGTCCCTTTAAGAGTCATGACACAGGAGGATACTGAAAGTAAATTGCCTTCCTGGGAAACAGCTAAACGTCTGTCCTCATTTTTCTCTGCTCTCCACCCTAACCCCTAGCAGCACGTAAGTAGGAATTACTAAGTCAAACTCTCCCTTAAATCCTAAACGAGTGAACTCTAGGTTGTTTGGAGCTGTGGTTTAACCCCACTCTTTGCAAGTTCCACAGATACAAATATGCTGTTTTATTGCTGTCGGTGAGCAGATAGGTCATTTTGCAACATACTGACTTGTTGCTGAAACAAAAGAATTCCTGCTCTTGCTTCATTTTTCTGTTGAAACTTTTAGAAGTCAAGAGGTGTACAAGAAGGAAAAGTAACAACAGAGTCTGTGGCTGCATGACACACGAGCCAAACTTTAGTGTTTTTGTTTGATTTTCTTCCTTCTCTCTTTTTTTTCCTTCTGTACTCAAACAAGTAAACATTAACTAGGGAGGATTGTGTGAGTTGCCAGGCTTGTGTGTTTCCTGTCAGCAGCTGGCTGTGACAAAGCGTGAAAATGGTGGATCCTTGTTTAAATGGTCTGGCAACCCTTTGGCTAAGTATTGCCTAATATTGATGGATAACTGTGCTGAGTGCTGCATTACTTATATGATATTTTGTTGTGTGTTTTACTATTACACATTTTGTCATCTACATTAGAGAATGGTTCTATATGAAAAAAAATAAATATAAATATTAGAAAATGCATTTGTTAATCATTGCTAGATTTGTATTTGTTCTGTTTCCACTACGCAAACAAAACTGAGGTTAAACTGCAGGATTCTCTGGATAAAATCTTTGTTTGCATTAAACTTTGGACTTTGGTTTGCAAAGAGATGTACAATCAGAAAAAGGAGTTCACTGTGGAAATGTTTCAATCAGAAAATTAAATATACAATATACTAGAAGGATTACAGGAAGGATAACTATGGATCTTCGAATGACGAAAACACTTATTCTGTTGGGGCGTGGGACATCTTCCAGATGTGAAGACAAAGAGGAAACAGGTCAAGCTGCCAAGAAGCCAACACTAAAGGAGCAGCAGGACTTGACCAGAAAATATTTTGTACAGTTTGGGCAGCTAAAAATAAAGCTTGCCTCATTTTTTAAATTAATTAATTTATTTTTATTTTATTTTTTTACTGTAAACTATTTAAAGTGTTTTAAAGTCATTGTAGTAGATCAAACTCCATCCTCTCTTATACTTACATTACTTCAGCCTGAGGAGCTCCTAAGCTAACGCAGCTCTGGAGCATCGTGGTCTTCCACCACATCATTATCTGCTTCAGGGGGGATTCTGGGAAAAGCCCTCTGCCTCAAAAGCTTCCTTTGAGAAATGGAAGTCCCATGACTGTGTGTCTTTCTTTCTGAACGGCTTCTGTCTCACATACTGTCACTCACCCACTTTTTTAAGCTGTTTGGCAGATGTTAAGAAGATAACTAACACTTTTAATCTTGCTTTAATTATAATGTAAAGCATTAGAACAGTGGGTTGTTTTAAGAAAACTTTACATGTTTGTTTGACTTTGGCATTTGTTTCTATATAAAATAATAAGCAGCACAGTCCCACTCTATTACTAACATATTATTTTAAACAATTTAAACATGAAATCTTTTCAGTAAAATATCTACATCACCCAGTGTATTTGTAACGCAGCAAAGATGTTTGCTGTTTGGCAGATGTTAAGAAGATAACTAACACTTTTAATCTTGCTTTAATTATAATGTAAAGCATTAGAACAGTGGGTTGTTTTAAGAAAACTTTACATGTTTGTTTGACTTTGGCATTTGTTTCTATATAAAATAATAAGCAGCACAGTCCCACTCTATTACTAACATATTATTTTAAACAATTTAAACATGAAATCTTTTCAGTAAAATATCTACATCACCCAGTGTATTTGTAACGCAGCAAAGATGTCCTCCAAAAAGAGATAGGAGCACGTTGGTGCCAAATTATCCACAGTATAACTAATTAATTAGTTGGTTTTCAAAGACTATCCAATATGATATTAGACAAAGGTGCACGAAAAGACACAGGCAGGTGTAACTGAAGGTTCTCAGGCAAGCTGAGATCCCAAATTAAAGACTTGCATTGTTTCTGTGAATAAGTGATTACAGGACTGGTTAGGTCGGAGTTTAGATCTGTCAACAAAGTGCAACTGGATTAATGGCGTAAAACTCAGGTCTGGTTGCATAAGTCAACAGGTTCATCCCCTTAAAAATTCTGTCTTTGAGTTCCAGTTTTCTCTGTTTGGTTTTTTGTAGTTTAGCTTTAGTTCCTACTTTTGTTGTGTTTTTCTGTTCAGTTTAACTATGTTTGGTCACCATCCATCTTTGCCTCCTTGAGTCCTGCTATTGGGTTCTTCCACCTTGTCTCCTGTGTCCATTCTGGGACAAAAATGCTCATCTCTACCTGGTAGGATTTATAGCACATGTAAAGTTGACGTTTTTTCCTATACTAAAATGTACAATATCAAGACGGTCACTATTTTTGATGTAAGATAGGACAAAAACAGGTGTGTTAATGAGGGTTGCATTCGAGTTAGAGCAAGCTATGCTTTTACACATGCCCTACAAGTAACAACAATGCTCGGGTGTAAAAATAATGCAGCCCTTATTCAAACACTTGAGATGAGGCCATAAGAAATATTGAACAATGAAACTGCTTTGATTTTTATATATTGTCCAGCACTAAATGTTAGGATAAATGTCTGAACCTGGGAGTGATTCACAAAAAGCTCCAGAGCAGCTAATAAATAAACTCCATGGTCTTCTCTTTTTTTTTTATACAAGCCCTTGATGTAATTATTATTTTTTACTTTTTTCTGTTTTTAGAAATGGCGTCCAGCAGCAGCCTGGTTTCCGAGGAGCAGTTTCTTTGCCCCATTTGTCTGGAAGTGTTCACGCGACCAGTTTCCACCCCATGTGGACACAACTTCTGCATGTCCTGCATCTCGTTCTACTGGGACAACGAAACAGTCACCCAGTGTCCCATCTGTAAGGAATGTTTTCAAATTAGGCCTGATCTTAAGGTTAATACTTTTATTTCAGAGCTGGCGTCACACTTCAAGTCGCTTCATGTGGCAAATGTTGACATCCAGAGCACAATTCAACAGCCGGCCTGTTCTGGGAGAGGGGTTTTGTGTGACATCTGCAATGACAACAAGAGAGAGGCTGTCAAATCCTGCTTGGAGTGTCTGTGTTCATACTGCGACGTTCATCTAAAGCTTCACTGCCAAGCTTCTGTAATGAAGAGACACACTCTGGTTGAACCTGGGGCCAACTTGGAGGACAAGGTCTGCAAGAAGCATAACAGACTCCTGGAGCTGTTCTGTAGAGATGACAAGTCTGTGCTGTGCATTGTCTGCACCAGATCGCACAACATGAAACATGATGTGGTGCCTGTGCAGCAGGCGTACGACACAATGAAGGATCTGCTGGGGAAGGTTGAGGGCAAAGTGCAGCAAATGATGCAAGAAAGGTTCCAGAAAGTGCAAAGCATGAGAGAGTCTGTGACCCAAAGCAAGACGGAAACTGAAAAGGTGATAGCAAACAGTGTTCAAGACTTGGTAGCACTGGAGTTTGAGATCAAGAAGAGCCAGGTGATGCTCATCAGGGTGGCTGAGGAGAAGCAAAAAACAGCAGAGGAACTAGCAGAGGGGTTTATTGGCGACATGAAGCGAGAGATTTCTGAGCTGCAGGTGGCAGCCGCAAAGCTGAGTGAGCTAAAGGAAATGAAAGATCAGCACAGTTTCCTCCAGAGCTACCCAAACTCATCCTTCCTGCCACACATGATGGACCTGTCCACGTTCAGTTTTAACAGACACCTGAAGATACAGCAAATGCGTAAATCTTTGAGAGAATCTTTTTCTCAGCTGCAAATGTTACTGAATGAAATTAACACAGAAATAAATAAGTTCTCCAACAGCACAGATGTGTCAAATGATACTGTGCTCAGATACATTCAGCAGTTCGAAGTCAACATCGTGCTCGATCCCAACACGGCTCACCCCCTGCTCAGTTTATCTGCCGACGGGAAACAAGTAAGATACAACATGGGAGCCGGATTATGGGTAAACCAGATCCTGAAACCCAACATGTTTACTGAACATCTCGCAGTTCTGGGACTGAGAGGCTTCTCACTGAGCAAGTTTTACTTTGAGGTTTACGTGGGTGAAAAGACGGAGTGGTGTCTGGGCGTGGCCACGGCATCCGTCCAGCGAAGGGGGGCGATTGTGCGGACGTCCCGTTGTGGGCTTTGGGCCATCTGGTTCCTGGAAGATAAGTTTGAAACCTTTTGTTCTCCAGACGTGTCTGTGCATTTGGGCAAAGTAGAGAGAGTTGGAGTGTTTGTGGATTATGATGGAGGAAAGATAACTTTCTGGGACGTAGTCAGTGCAGAACAGATTTACTCTTTTACTCAGTGTTTCTTCACTGAGGAGCTCTATCCGTACTTTAATCCCTGCGATAATGAATATGGTTCAAACTTGGATCCAATGATAATTGTTCCTGTTTGTCGTACAGAGTGAGCAGAGGATTCAAATATAACTCCTGTGAAACAATCAATAGATGTTTTATTCCTATAATTTACTAAGTGTTTCTGTCTGACTTTCTAAGAATTCTGCTGTTCTGTGCAATAGAATGTTGCATTCAGTATCTATTGGAAAGAAGGTTTGGGGTTCCAACAAGGGTTCCCAAAAATGCAACTTACACAGAAGTTTGGTTTTTTTATCTAAATTTTGACATCACAAAATGCTCAAATTTGAGTGCTAATATCCAACTTCCTATGTACTAGGTTCTAAGATGCCTTTAATCAGCAGCAAAGGTTGAGCTATATTATTTGAAATACTGTGTTTGCATGCACCCACAACAAAATGGGGAAAAGTCTTGAGCCACCCCTCATTTCATTATATTGTGCTTCCAGCAGTCAAACTTTCCTTTAATCTTTTACAGCAGTCTTGAGCAATAGTTTTGCAGCCCTGTCAAAGTTTTCTTTTTTTCAGTCCAGACTCATTTTCAGTCCAGTTCTTGTACCTAAGCATTTCCAGAGGAATGTGTCTTTTTTTTTCTTCTTCTTCTTCTTCTTCTTCTTTTTTTTTTTTTTGTTTGTTTGTTTAGTTTTTTTGTTTGAGCCACTTAACACATGTCTATTAATCACTGAAGCATAAAAGGCTGGGGATTAACCACTGTTGTCAATACTTCACAAACATAATAAAGAACTAGTTTTATGCAGGTGACCAGGCACTTGCCTGTCACAAAGAAACATTGCATTTTTTCCTCATTTCTTTAGTTGTATCCATGGCAAATGTCAGGAAGAAAATAGCATTTTTACACTAAAAATATGAATTTCAAAGAATTATTAGTAGAAATTTGGGGATTTGTCTGCATGCCGTGTTGCCTTAAAACAACCCAGAATATAGGACAAAGGAAGAAGTGTCAGGCCTAAAAACTATTTATAGCTGACTGACAGAATCTGAAATCTATTTGCTGAATTAATAAGGAAAAAAATCCAACAAAGAAGCTGAGAGATACATCTAGACCTTCAGCTGATCCATCAATTGTTTACTGAAGCCTCAACAGAAATGGCCTCCATGAAAGGGTGACTGTTGAGAAGCCATGATTAACCGGTTGATACCAGACATGGGTGCGACATGACTAATAAATATGCATTTTACACAGTAACCCTTCCTAGTACCTACAAATGTTATGCACCATTGGAAAACTAAGATTCTTAAGATTTGAATTATAAATAACTGTAGATTCAGTAAACACCTAATTCGGACCAGAAGCAAGTGCAATTAATCTTTGAATCCCTACTGTTCTCCAGTAACAGATGATACTACTATAAAAATATCCTGTTACATCAGCAAGGTTCCATTAAATGTACTCCCATAAAATAGTTGATCCACAACCATTTTAGGTAAAAGTCACAGGATTTTAAGGGGTTAGAGAAGGTAAAAGGAGAGGAAAGGGCTGAGGTATGTCAAATAACACAGCAACTGTCATTTGATTATTATCATTATTATTAAAGCAGTATGAGTTCATCTTTATGGAGAACACAACATCTGAAAAAGGAGAAATATTCCTGAAGATGACATAAAAAAAACTACAATAGAGCTTATTTAATAGGGTTCAGACTATGTTGAAGAATAAAACATTAACCCCCCAGCATGTTAGAATTGTACAAACCGTTTTGCCTTAAAGGTTCATACATGTATTTCCTGTTTTCCTGAGAATATATAAATAAATGAGGGGTGCCTCAGAACCTTTGCATAGCACTATAATATCCCTCTGAATTCAAATTCCTAAATTAAAATTAGATGTGTAACATAAAACCTTGTAACTTACACAGAAAGATGAAAATCTGATGTCAGTGTTTGCAAACGTTGTTGCCTTGATTCATTATTCATCTTTAAAACAGTGTAAATGGTTGTGTTACCAAAGCCGAGGAGCTTATCTAACTAAACTAAGTCAGATGGGAAGCTAAAAAAAAGGAGGATTTTAATAAAAATTGCATTAAGTATTTCAGTAAATGAAGTTTTAATTATTACTAATATCTCTGTTAATGAGGGAGTAAAGGCAAATCCAGGAATTCCTTTCATTTTTGTTTAATCTGTGTTACCGTTTTTATATCAAATTATTATTTAACTATTTTCTACATCGATTACTTGCTTCAGCCTCATGCTATTGCTGTCTTATAATAGGAGCATGGTCATTTCAAGACTATAATAAACAGGTAGCAAAAACACTCATTTATTGCATTACGCTGGATGAAATGTCAAGCCGAAAGGTTTCTGGGATGTCAGTTTGTGGTTTGTAGCTGCAGTA
>JBAMHW010000024.1:8112578-8147735 GCA_037177495.1 Rhadinocentrus ornatus | reverse complement strand
AAGTGTTTGCTTTAACCATCCATAAAATCATTATAAAGGAGGCAGGAGTCGGATGGCACAGTTACACACAGCGTTGCAGACTGACATGTGCAACTATTTGTACACTTTTGAGTTACATTTTGAAAGTGGATCTTGGCTTTAGACAGAGCGGTTTCTCTATGCTTCATGCTAAAATAATCATTTCCTTCGACAACATAGTTTCACACCAGAATATGTGCTATATATTCAAAGTGCAAAATGTAGGAGTTTCACTATGAAAGCTGAATTTTTATGCCACAAAAACACAAGTGATCTCATTCTTCACAAACTGTTTCAAATAAGCAACAAAAGATTTTAATAAGGCTACATAGACATAAATAAGGTACAATATAGTTTTTGTCAACATAGTGTTATTGATGGGCCTGTAGGTGGCGCTGTAAAGCTGTGAGAAATGCACTAAAATTGAGCATCGGATGTAAGCAAACATACAAGAAACTGGCAGAGAATCAGGCTAAAAAGGAGACATTTGTGTGGATTTTCTGTTATTTTGAATAGATTTTGCTGTAAGTCATATCCTCGATAGCTTCTGCAGCACAAACACAACCCTGTAATCTGCCTTTGTTATAGCAGATAGTGAGGTTTGCACATGCAGGTTGAGGGAAGTTTAAGAAAGATGCATATGGGGTGTTAACAGAGAAATGAGGGAAATATGACTCATGACTCAGACAAGGAAATGTTTTCTGATTTGTTTACTTTGGGATCTATTCTCAAGATTTAGCCTTTTTGGGCTCCCAAAACTCTGGTTCCATGTGGACAAAAGATTAAAACAATAAAAGGCATATACGTCTAAACCCATCTCCATGTGGACATTGCTTCAAGGGATAAATTTGATTTCCAGATTCATATCAGCCTTCTAAGTATTATTGTTTTATACTCGCATGCAGTAAGAAAGCTTCAGTAAAACCCAACTCTTCCCTTTAAACAAGATCAGGCACCCCATGCCGCGTATATTTTAGAGTATTTCTATTAGTGAGAACAGATCTGAGTGTGTAATATATACATATAGAAAGACAGCTTTGAGAATGACCATTAATACCACGTGATTCAGAAGGAAAAATACCAACCAAATGTTATAAGAAACTAATTTTCTTTACATGGTGTCATCCTTCAAAGCGTAGAGGCCTAATTTAACCTCCACATGTTTAATTCTACATCATACAACCACTGATAACAATCTCAATGACACAAACTAACACGTATCAAGTCTTTGTCAGAACCACTCGACATCATATGGCAATGCAGGAACTACAAGTTTCCTTTTTTTTCTTTTACTTGCAGGATTTATGCTGTAAAAGTGAGTATTTCAAGCCAAATAATTAGATTTTCCTACCAAATAATTTAGATTTGGTCCTTAAACATATTGTAAATGAAAGTAAGAAAATCTACTGAAATTTAGAGATCTGGAATTAAAGTTTGGTGGCTTATTCCACCACCACTCCTCCATCTTTTAACACTCCTCTGTTCTAACTGGAGGTTTGAGCCATCCTGTCTGATGTTTTAGGTAGCCAAACTTGGAAATGATTATGGTCATTTTTTAAAGACTAAACATCAGTAGAAGACTTAATCTTTCATTTCGTGCAATTTTTCTTTATAATTGCACATTTAATCATTTATTTTTGTGCATACTTTTTAGATTTATTTTCTTATTATTTTACAGATTTATTCCATTTTTCCTCCAATTATTCCAAAGAAGACATCCGGTTACATGGTCCGTCCACCTCTTTGTGTAATCCATGTTATCGTTTCTCTTTTCTGCTCTGTTCTCCTTAAAAGCATTGTGTAACTGCCATCAAGTTTTGATGAAATATGCACATTTCAACAAGAATTGCTCTTACAAATGTAATGCTTCTTGTCATGAAGGAGAGATGACTCATTTTTAAAGAAAGGCAATATGAGGGTTTATCCACATTATAACAGACAATAAACTTGCTGCACTTTGTGTTGCAGTATCCTGAAAAATGTCTGCTTATTCTTGTGCACAAAGTGCACCGGACAATTGTAACATTATTTTATTTTGAGCTTATGTCCTGTGTAATCATTTCAAAGAAAAACATGTATGACAGGCTCAGATGTTTTATGGGATTGATATAATTTTTGTTTAATTTTATTTTAGGTGAGGATACACACACAATAATATTTGCAAGGGCAGTGAAATACAACACATTTCACCTTCACATATGTGATGTTTGCTCTCTGCATCTTGTCCCTGCCACCATTCAGCAACAACCCACTGCACAAACACACATACACACAGACATATAGTACAACACCAACATGCAAACACCTCCCAGAGGAATCGCTCAGCCTAATGATGTTATAGCAGGAGCAGGTGACCTGCACTCAAGAACATGGGTGTTGATATCTTTATTTATGTCAATCACACGCTTTGATTACAGCGGTAATCTGGTGAGACGCTCTCACAGCTGCGCCCACTGCATGGCTATGCAAACACTGACACAAACACAGACACATGCACATACCACAGGTAGGGAGGCACACGGACGTCCATTATATCTCAGAACGGTGATGATTTCAGGTAAATAAAATGAGCAGAGGTGTAGAGTTTTCAGTGCTTCTCTAGATCTCATCACTTTTATGGTTCAGGATTATTTTTCAAATATTTGAGTACAGAGATAACCTCTGTCAAAAAGAGGGAGGAACTTCCCTTCCCTAATGGAGCAAATATGTGTTTAAGCTGTGGAGCTCCTGAGTCACTGCTGTGGTACAGTAATGCCCTTCATTATGCTTGTTAGGAGACAGAGCCCAAAATATACAATAATAATAGCAAAATCTTCAGTTACTGTAGAAATAGAAGTCCGGGTTAATGAAATTGCTGAGACTGCATTTCTTTTCTTCTAGACTGATTAAGATCTTATCTTGTCTTCAAGAAAGAAAGAGTGCAAGTGAGTTCTGGCACATTTGTTTTCACTTTAGCTTCAGACTGTGAATATTACTGTTGGTATACACCATTTGTTTGGGCTCCAGTTTTTTATTTTGTTGGTTTTGAAGTGAGAAAAGCTCAATAAACACAACAAAATAAGTCATGCGGTGCTTGACGCTTTGTCACAGAAATCTGTTTTTCACATTGTCAGATTTGACTGTGAACCAGCTCTTTTGTCCGGTGACTGTTTCATCAGAGCCGCTTCAACCAGGAATTTATCTGAGGCTTGTTTTGTCACATTATTGACTCACCAGGATGTTCTGAAACACAAATTCAGACCATCTTTATTGTCCAACAAAGAGGACAGAAAAGAATATGATAAAAGTGATTTTGTGTCAGCATATCCTCAAACCTTTCTCCCCTTTGAGCCATACACATGGACAGAGTGTGAAACAAGTCGACCATGGGTAGAGAACTTAAGAGGGTGCAACTTCTTCTTGCTATTTCTTTATATTTCTTTACCTGATTTGCAGCTCCATGAATTATTCTGCATTTCACTTTACTCCTCTCCATTTTCAATAATCATTGAGGACTTGGAGGACATGTTTTATCAATTGCTTTATTTTATCATTACTTTTCAACATTTTTATTTATGTTTTTAGTGATGCGACATTTTTCTTGACAAATGTTGATGCATCGTTGAAACTCACGCTCAATCATGGCGGCTGCCATTTGCAAGTGCAGAAAATTTAAGTTGATAAGAAAAAGCTTGGACAGAATCCTCCAAAGCGTGCTCTACACTAGAAATGGCAAAGCAGCACAAATGCTATGCACAAACATCTAAAAAGAAACATCTTGGAACTAGTGTAAATAATTATCATAATGGGTTATGATCGATTGTTGGTTAATATTAGTTGTTGCATGATTATTTGTTATGTTTGATACAAACAGCATGAATTAGCAAATGGCAAAGCTACCGTTTTCCATCACACTTGCGAGTTGTAACCAGTCTGTTTATGCATTTGTAGTGGGCCTCCTGGTGAGTAATTTCAATTTAATTTAATCTAAAATTATAGCTTTGCCTATGGTCATTTATTGTTTTCTATTAAAAATCGAGCACACCTTTCACAGTTTTTGCATCTAAAGCTGTGGTGTGACTAGATAGAGAAAGCGTTTGTTAAGGAGCTGATTAGATTGAATAAAAGTCAAAAACCTGAAGCTCCAGGCCCCCGGATCATGAATTCTTACTCCCCATTTGGTCTTTGCGGGTACATGAGTGGGTCTTCCCCAGTGGAGGTTTGTAAGGCAGGCTTTATGATTATAAACCTTCCATAGTCTGGTCTGTGCAACTTCTAAGCATCGACTGTGTGTTTTCTCACCACCTACACACACCTTGACATCTCTCTCTTTTTTATGTCTTTTATCTTGGTGCTTCACAGTTTTATTTTTTGTTGGGCTGCATTTATGTTGTGCTTACAGATTTGGACTTAAAAGTTGAAGATGCTTTAAAATCCATCTTTGCACTTTGGGCCTGAATGCACCCCACTGGCCACATTTTGGGGAGGTGGCAGTTTTCAACTGCACATTAGAGAAACTGCACAAGTAAATCTATGAAATTTACTGATTCTGTTAGAATGATTGGAAATCATCACTATCTGCATGAATACTGAAAGACACGCCATCGTCATTAATACGGCAGCAACATTGATTTTCTCTTCAGTCCATTCAGTCTGTGTCTGAACCAAGCTGTCACTTTCAATTCAGCACAAAGTGCAATACAAGCCAGAGCGAGCCATTCTTACACGACTAATAGATCAGCAGCTTAATATTTCAGCCTTTTTTCGCATTATGACTTTTAATAAGCTGACAAAACAGTTTTAAGTTGACCGTGCGAGGTTTCACTGCTAGAACCTACCAATTAAGTCACAGAATTCATACTGAAAATTTATTAATAAAAATTTATCCTGATCACATCTTGTTGATTAGAACCATTTATGAGCTGATCCAGTACAGTGGACGAGAAATAAGACACCTGTGCCACAATTTTTACAGCTCTCTCACTTGGTCAAATAACTCCTAAAATAACCACCATGTCACAGTTGATAAAAACTAGGAAGCTGTACATAAAAAACAGATGGTCAAAGAGAATATTAGTATGTAGTACCCTGCACAAACCTTTTGTATCTGCTTTCAAAGATAATCCTGAAATGAGCTTCTTGTTATCTAAAATGGATTAAGATAAAATACATTTTATACAAACCAGATTGGATTTCTGCCTTCAGTGTGAATGAAGTGGCTATTCACTTCAGCTTTCTGTAAAAACTGTCCTCTTTTTAAACTTGATTCAGCAACAAAATAAACTTAGGACAAAAAGTAAAGAAATTTGTGTTTGGTTGATTTTTTTCTCTCCTTTAATAATGCCAACTGGTGCCTTTACACATCCTTGGAAAGCCCAATCACTCACCTTTACAACAAAGTATTACTTGTAGTGATCACACTACTGAGGAATAAACAACACGGCTGAACAATCCCCTTTAAAATCAACCAAGCATAAATTCCCTTACTTTTTGTGCTTTGTTTATGCATTCTGTTATGTGGAGGTAAACCCTATTATTCTTGCTATTGCAGGGTACCAAAAATACTGGGCTGCCTTCTGAAACCTGCAGTCCAAGGTAAGAGTTTGCAGGTTTTAGAAAACGGATCATTCTATCTTTTATATTTTAGTTTGACGCTATTAAAGAGATATTTAAGAGATTAAAAGGTTTAGGCTACATTAAGGCTGAAAACTCATCAGCAGTGTGCATTTCTACACTGCTTTTAGTGTTAAGGGTCTAATTAATTCCTGCAAACCCCCAAATGGCTTCACACAGCTCGTATTGCACATTAGCACAACACACTCTTTCTGTAGTAGCTTTAAACAGAGAAGATGAAATGAAAATGAGTAAATCTACTCACTGATTGGTTATTTTATCATGAACTGGCCGCTTTACGCGCCAGATTTTGCGTTAGATTACTTTCAGGGGATACTCAGCATGCTCTGACGACTTACACCTGACAACACCACCTGCTCCCCTGGTTTGCTGTTTCAAGTTTGACCAAATTGCTGTGACAAGCTTCAACCGCGCATGCAGGGTTCGTCCCCACAGCTCTGCAGGGGCAGAAGAGACAACGAGGTGCTCTTATCATGATATCCCACTGAAGGGTGAAGGAGGAGGAGGGGGGAGAGGAGGTTGGCGGGTTGAGACCATGCGTGTGCGTGTGTCTATGTGCGCGGGAATCAATAAAGGATCTGCTCAATTGGCAAATGTGCGGCGAACACAGCAGCATTAATTGGTTCAAATGCGGATCGGGTGTTCGTTAACGCCCCGACCTGCACCTGCTTTGTTGGAGAGATGCCTCCTGGATGAATCAGCGCTGGGTTTATTGTCAGGCTTGTGAGCACCTTGCACGAGCCAGCCCTTAAATTTTAGACATATATAGCTTTGCATTACTGCAGCTATAGACTTATAAATCTGAATATCAGTTTAATTATCGACCTAATTATGATATGGTTTTAGTAACCCAAAATGTAGGGCAGGTCATTAAAGCGTGACTGTCACAGGACCGGAAAAAATGGAAAGCATATTAAAAGAAAAATCCTCCTTCTTATCAGGCAGGATATAGTTCTTACCTCCGCCAGCAGTGGTAGCCAGAGGCAGGCGATTCCGATCAAGTAAAACATTTCCCGGCTGGTGAGAGCCATCCTTCCCTCCCGGTGTGTCCGTGTCATAGCCTGAACAACCGCCACTCCTCTCCCATCTCTGACTCCAACCTGTCCGCGAGGTGAACTGTTATCCTTCGTGCGCCCGTGCAAGAAACGTGCGTGATGATGTACGTCGGAGGTTTTACGCACAGAAGAAGACAGGGTGCGGCAGCGTGAACGGGATGGAAAACACACATACACGCACACCGATAGTGTTGAGCTCTGTAAAAATCTACTTCTATTCTCTGTATTTCTCTCTCTTCCTCTCTCTCTCTTTCTCTCTCTCTCTCTCTCTCTCTCTCTCTTTCACACACACACACACACATACACATACACACATTGGTGGTCTGGGGATATGTCACTTCAGCTCTTGCAGTATTGCGGACAGCTTGGCACAAATACTCAGTGACCTCTTCTAAGGTGTCAGTAAATCACCTCATGTAGTCAATAATAGCAGAAACATGCATGAAAATAACCAAAGAATGTTTGGCCCAAATATGACCCATGACTGCAGTTTTCACTGTTTCGCGTTTGGCTTTGGTTAACAACACTGACTCGGAGTAAGTGTGGCTATCAAAACTTAACCAGATACCAGACAAGACCTGAATACAGATATCTTTTGGGCTTTAGGATCACACCTGACCTTGACAACCCTTGGTATAACTCACCTTAAAACTGGTTTATGTCTTTTGGGCCACATCTGGCCCACATAACACATAAAGCTTTGCCATAATTGAATCATATGCAACCCAGAATATAGTCCCAAATACATTTGAGTTGACAGATAAGACATCCATAACAGATTTCATACCACTTTTAGCCTTATTTGCATATTTTTCAACTTTAACAAAAGCAATAGGAAAAATTTGTAAAATAACAGTGATATAAGAGAAGTGTTAATGTAATTTGGTAAAATATACAAAAAAATGTTGTAATATTTTATGTCATACAAAGAAAAGATGTTAATTAACTCAGATTTTCAATAATAAAGCTTAATATAACACATAAACCCATCAGCCAGTGCATTTGAATTACCTGCCTACTGTGGATGTGCTGTGGTGTGTGTCAGAGGGATGTTTGCAGCAGACCCTCTGAACCCTGTGAGTTGTCCCTTGATGGATTAGGAATGCTCTCATCACACATATGCATAACTGGATTAGAATATGGAGAGTTTTTAGGCTGGATTAACACTTTGGGATTTGTTGTGTTCCTCAGGTTGTTTCTTAGTACTTTTCATGGTTTGACAGGCTGTGTTGCTCTTGTAATGTGAGGGTGTGAGCTTGTTCTGCAAAGACAATTTGCATCCAATTGCATTATTAGGTTTACCCAAATGGTAAAAAGAAGAAAAACTAAAAGGGTCAATAAATCATCTACAGTTTCAAAATTCTCTTCTTTTTGTTGCAGCTCATGTCAGTTTATCTGATCAAACATAATCTGCTTTGGGAGCTCACTGTAAGCAGAAACTGGCAGTGAAGTAGAAAAAGCACAGCAAAGATCTGAAAGCTAGAGACAAGAAGTCTTCTAAAAATATATACATTTTCATCATTGCAGTGTAGTTCGAATATGCAGCATTTGAGGCTGATCCAGGAGGATGCATTTCACATCAGTACACATAAAAACAGAGATAACTGACAGGATGTTTTATCTTCACTCAGCAGTCTTCACTGGAGAGAAGTGGTCAGCTCAGCTTCTTTTTTGTTTTGTTTTGTTTGTTTGTTTTTGTTTTTATTTTGAGAACAATGTTGATTCATATATTCCTTCTGCTGCTTGGAGAGACAGTACTTTACAGGATGCTGTTATGTAATATACTTGAGGGGGGAAAACCCACATCATCATATCAATTAGAAGACTTGTTGAAGAATGTGTCTATCTTTTAGGAATCGGTAACACATTTCATGATGATCGATCAATTTTTCTGTTGGTTGGCTCATTGATACAGTGAAGCATCATTTCAGCTCCAAGCTGAAAGGCTTTTGTTCTGCTTCTTCCATCACACACCATCCATCACGGCCCCCGTCTGCTTTATCAGCAGTGTGAAGCCATGTCACTTTTCATCCCCAAAACACAGAAAACTCCTTAACAGGAGACAGCCGTTGGACATTTTTTATTTCAACCTGTAAATATCGCTGCCTGTCTTCCTCCCAGACTACATTTTGGATCCAGACTAATAACACACTTATTTTATTTGTTTATTTATTTTGTGCTTGCACGGACAAACATCTTCATCAAACAGAACCAAACAGACATTTCACAAAGGTGTTTCCTAAAATTTCAGCACCGAACAAGGCGCTTGGGTGATTTCTCTATCCATGTGCTTCTGTGATCCCTCAAAGCTGTGTGAGAAAGATTAGCTAAATTCATCTACTTCACAGAATTTTGTTTTACCCATGAGCCTCAGGGTGGGAGATTACTTGTGAAATTAACTTATTTTTTTCCCCCCTTTAAAGTTTCATAGTTTCCAGTGCCAATGCCTTTGATGTTGCTCTTCAATGATAACACAAATCCAATTTCTCTTATCATCGTAGCCATCTTTCTCTTCCATGTCATCCATGTGTCTTTATTTTCCTCCTTCTTTTATTTTCTATGTTCTGTTAGTTTGCATTCTTCGTGTGTAAATAACATGGATGCACTTGGAGGCAATATCTACTGAGCACACATATGGATTTACACTACACAGTATGTGTGTTTCCTTGCTTCTGTCCACTGAATAGCACACCCATATTCTGGATGAGAGTTGGCATCACTATGATTTTATTTGCAAACGTCTGGTTGTCACGGCAACGCAGCAGCCCATATCAGAGCGAATACATCTCCCATCTTTTGCTGTTTGTGTTCGTGTCCAGAACAAAAGGCAAGAAGAAAGAGAACGGGTATCAGTCAAATAAAAAAATCTGAACTAATCCAAGTGGCTGCAAGCTTGCTGCTCACTGCTTGTCACAATCAATTCCTGAAAAAAGAGACACTTTGAAGATTGATTTAAAACAAGCTCTTGCGTGCACACAGTCAAAATATGTGTTGTGTGCTGAGGTTCTGCCCAGAAGCACTTCCTAAAATCCCATTATACTCCTCCCCGCCTCCTCCCAAAACGCTTAAGAGAACCCCATCCCCACAGCCAAGACAGTTGGTATGGAAACGGATCACTAAAGCTCCAAACTCTCTTTTAACGGCTCATTTCATTCCTGCTGAACATTAATGTCACCACTTCCACGCTGCAGCAGCAAGAAACACTTCTGCGAACCAAGATTGCTTCAGGGTTTGGGGGTGTGGGGGGTGAAAGGAGTGGTGGGCACTGTAATAATCATTGTGTTTGCCTGCACACTCGTCTGTAATATTTCAGTTTCCTCCCTTGGTTTTTCTGACCCCCCCCCCCTCTCGTGCAAATCCATTATTATGCTGTTTCTCTTCAGTGCCACATAAAAAACATGAGTGGAAATCTCGTTTCTCTAATCATTTTCTGCCAGGTGGGCTCAAGGAGCACGTGGGGTCCGATTTTGTTGTTTTGACATTTTACACCCCATGAAATCCAAAATGAAACTGGAGCATGGCATCAATAAAAAACAAAAACACAAGAATGCCACGAGTGTAAGTGTAGATAGGAGAAACACAAACAGTGTTGATTCTGTAGGAATGGATCACAGCCATCCGTTCACTCCGAGAGGCCGAGTCCCTGCAGAGCGCTCTTGCTTCCTACTCGGCCTTTTCTCTCATCTTGCTGACAAGAGCGAAACAGAGATGCAGAAGTCAGGATGGTGAAGGATAGATGGGAAGTGAGGGAAGACGCTACAGGTGGGTCAGAAGAGGGGAGAGCACAGTGAAGATGAAAGGACACCAGCTAAGAGTGCCTCTAAGGAAAGGCTCGATGTTACAGCTACTAATCTACAGCCTGTCTGAATAATGTGGCCTGGGAGAGCTCGGCAGCTTCACGGCTTTTAGCACAGTCCATGAAAAGCTGTTCATACCTAGGTTACTGGTTAAAGCTAAATTTTATAATCTGGACTTTTATGCATGGTTGGTAATGGTAAATAGCGTGCCATAAAGATATCAACACTAAGTGATACTGAAAGTCTTCTTTTATCTAAGTTATATTGCCAAAATTAGGAACATCCTGTCTCATTGTGATACAAAAAAACTACTCCATGCAATTCTTATTTCAAGACTAAACTACAGTCTAATTCCATATTATTGGGCTGTACTAAAAGTAAATAAATAAAAGAAAAAAACTCTGAAAAGCCTCCAGGTGATCCAAAATGCCGCAGCAAAGGTTCTGATGAGAATAGGCAGGACAGATGATATTTCTCCAGTGTCATTACTACCAGTCACACATAAAGCTCTTCATTAGCAAGCTCTTTTGTATCATAACAAGCTTATATTTTCAATATTTTCCCAGCAGAGCTCTTCACACTCAGACTACAGGTTTGTGGTTCCTACAGCTTCTAAAAGCAGGTCCCTCTCTTATAGGATCAGTTCCCCGTTAGGGTTTAGGAAGCAGACACGTTCTCTCCCTTTGAGATTAGGATTAAAACTTTGATTAAGCTTATAGTTAGGGCTCTCATTGGTGCCCCTTAGCCATCCCTTTAGTTGTGATGCCACAAGTTTAGACTACTGGATATGTTCCATAATGGACTGAGAAACAGCTTCTACTTTTCTCTCTTTGCTGCTTGTTCTCTATATACAATGACATTGTTGTTATTATTAACTTGTGCCTCTCCTTTTCTTTCTCAGCAGGCTTCCCTGGCTACGGGTATTTAGCGTCTTGTCCCCTCTGTCCTGTCCCCTCCACCCCCAACCAGTTAAGACAGATTTTTTTTTATTTAATTAATGTTTTTATTTCTATTTATTTACCGTTATGTATGTATTTATTTTTATTTTTATTAAATGTTATTAACTTATTTAGTATTTAATTGTAGTTATCGCATTCCTTACGTTTCCTGTATTTATTTTGTTTTTATATAACGGTAAATTAATTAAGATGTTAAGGGGGTCTCTACTTCTTTTCATTTTTATGAATTGGTTCACACCAACAGTTATAATGAAGTGGACGTGTGTGGGTCATTTAATGTGATTTAGTTTTAACTGAATTATTATTGGACTACAACATTCTAAGTTAAATGAATTGTCTTGATAATTACTTTAAGTTGAGTTTGTCTTGAGTTGCTGGGATAAAAATAAAGCTAAATTGAAATTGTATTGGTTGTAAAGCTGAAAGTCAATATTAAGATAAAAAAATTCATGTTCTAATTCTAATGTGATGGCATTTTACAGTATCATTAAAAATCATATTAGGACACTTCATAAAAACCTGATGTTTTTAAAAATATAATAAGGTGGATATCAGTTTCTTATGAGAATTTTTTTTTTATTTTAATACTATTTAGAATGCTTAGAGTTCATTTAAAGTTCAGCATATTGTTACAGGTTTTTATTATTATTGTTTCATTGCTTTAAGCTCATCCTCTTTTCATTTCATAGCGATTTCTGTGTGAAAATTTTTTTTAGATGTCATCAACCTCATGTTTCAAGCACTTTTAGTGAACATGCTCTGGTTAGATTTAAGATTTGTACACCTGGACCAGTTTAAACTAAGAAAAAAGAGCATTTTGCCAAATTCAGGTCAAAAGCAGAGTATCTGTTGTGTTGTAAATTTGGACAATATATAGACCTGGTTTAGTTTTAGTACCCAGACTTGGACCAGTGTGATTGGGTTTATATTATGTTTATATTTTTGTGCATGCAACACAGTAAACCTGGATGCAGCCATATTGCTTTGTTGTATACAGAATATGGATGGAGTATACAGAGACTGAAAATATTTTTATTTTAACCTGAAACCTGGCACTTACAAGCTACATGAAATGCTCTATAATATAGCAAAATTCCAATAATACCTGATAGAAATGTAGTTTTGCAAGACGAAGAGAAAAAGCTAGAATGATTGGAGTTCATTACATCTGTACCAGCAATTTGATAAAACCATTAATATCAAACTCATAGTCATCAAAATCAGTGTATCATTCTTTGGGAATCACAAGACCTTATTTGATACCAGGAGGTCTGTTTCATATTGTTGAAGTATTTCAGGAAGAACAGACTGACATTGCTATCGATTTAAGCTCTGGGAAGATAGAAACTAGAGATTTCAGGTTCCAGATGAGTAACCATTAAGTCCATCAGGTGCACAGCAACAAAATGAAGTATTTTTAATTAGATTTTTATGAAAAGGCCACTGTACAACTGCACACGTGAACAGATCTATTGATTGAAAGATTAAGCCTTTATATTTCATTCACCCACTGATGGCGGAAGCTACCAAAGCGCTCACCACAACCCATCAGGAGCAATTTGGGGTTCAGTGTCTTGCCCAAGGACACCTCGACATGAACTTGACTTGGCCGAGGATTGAACCAGCAACCCTAGGGTTACAAGACGCGCTACCTTGCCGAGCCACGCCACCCCAATCAATGGACCATCAATGGACAGATGAAGTAAAAGGGTCAAAAGAATATTAAGAAGCTGAGTTACCACTTATCATCTTCTGGATCCAGATTATCACACAATTCATTATCAGGAAAAAAGGAAAACTAAAAATCCACCACAGAGATACATTTCATCATCTCATCTGAAACTCAAATCTGTTTCTGCTGATGATTAAATGCATCATTTTATGTAAACTGTGGATCAAGTCTCTGTGGTAATGTTGTTAATGTCTTGTAGTCTGTTGAAATTAATAATTTACTCAAGATCAGTGTGTGTGGACCATGTTTTCTTTGTCTGATTTGAATTAAGTCTTTTATGATGGGTAAATCTCCCTGAACAGAGGATTCAGGCCAAATAATTAACCTACACTGCCACCAACTGATAGAAAATCATACTTGCACACCATGATGATGCAGACTTTCTGGTTCAGAAAACGACCAAGAAGTGGTGGTGGATAGCACATCTACCCAAGCATGTTTATACTTCTCTCATTAACAGTACAACAAGCCTGACACACTTATCAAAGAGCTGAAAACAATCAAATTACTTTTACTGACCTGCCTGCAAGCCAGACCTTTCACTAAAACATTAAAGGCATCATAAAACAAAAAAATCCCACGACAAAGACAGAGGACTGTTGAGCAGCTAGAATCCTGCTTCAGACAGGTATTGGACAAAATCCTCTTAGAAAACTCCCACAACTTATATATTCACTTAGCAGACGTTTACATGCAGTTGTTGAAAAGAAGAATGATTAACATTTCTCTATTCCAACTTTTATTAGACACGCTGCTGCTAAGACACTCAAAACAAATTAGTATTTTCCATTATAATGGTAAAATTAGTTTCAACATAGCATACAGTTTTTTTAATTTTCTTCTGGTAATAAAATGTGATTTTGTGAGATTTGCATATCATTGAATTATTATTTATTTACATTTTATACACGGGACCAACTTTTTGAGGAATTTGGGTTGTACTTTTAACCAAAATTTTAAGTGTCCAGAAACTTAATTAAATCATATGTTTTTTATTCATGATGAGCACGACCAGCAAGTTGTTTTATAAACATTTAAAATAATAACTTTGAAATAAGTTAAATACAGCTTATAAAATCATGTGTTTTCTGTGGTGGCGAAGTAAAATTGTGCCGCTGCAGCGCCCCCGTGTGGTGACGATGACTGTGCGCGCCGCCGTTTCCAGGGAGGCAGCACACTGAGGAGCAGGTGCAGTGATGTGAAGACTGACAGCGAAGCAGGTCTGGACCGGAAATTGCTCGTTAATATCTTCAAAATAAATGCACAATAAGATGCACACTAATTTTGATGCAATAACTGAGATATCTAAAATGTGTCTGATGTGGACAAATTATATATATATATATATATATATATAAATATATATATGGACCACACTTATACTGAATGCCATGAGCAGACCAAGTGTGGAAGTTAAATAAGGTGAGCTTTTAAAACCTGGAAAAATTTTGTCTCTAGCATGATGCTGATGGTGTTTCAGTTTTGTGGTGGGGTCTGCTATGTGTGTGTGTGTGTGTTCTTAGTGCAGTAGGGTTGCAGTATTATTATTATTATTATTATTATTATTATTATTATTATTATTATTATAAGTAGTAGTAGTAGTAGTAGTAGAAGTACAAGTAAAGGACGAGTAGCAGTACTATCATTAACTGATGGTGCTTGGTAGATGGGTTTAGTCCTGCAGTTGATCTCTCTCTCTCTCTCTCTCTCTCTCTTTCTCTGTCGCTCTCTCTCTCATTTTGAAAATCCAAACCGGAAAAGCGCCCTGAACGCAGCGCAGCGGAGTTTCATCAGCGGTTAACTGTCCCTCTGTCTGTACGGTGATGAGCGCGCCGCACACCGGTGCCGGTGTCATGCTCCAGCAGGCGGGAAGGACGCAAACCGACCATTGAACCAGTGAAGTCTATTCTTCGTCTCTCTTGCTCTCTCTCTTTCTTTCTCGGTTCGGTTAAAATGGAAGAGGTTCTCGTAGAGCGCGAGGTGTTGTAAGGTGAAGATGCTGACAGACATGATCGTAGAGGAGGAATTCGAGATCAAGGAGGAGGAACCGTGGTACGACAAGCAAGACCTTGAGCATGGTACATTTTCTTTCTCTCTTTTGTCTCAAACCTTAAACATGAATAACTATTTTTTTTTAGCTTTTTATCCTACTGCCAAAATGCAAATATAGACAGGCGGGTGTTTTATATTTTTATATATATATATATATATATATATATATATATATCCATCCCAATTAAACACATATTTATAACCCCAGAGCTGCCCTGCAGGCGTATTTATTTATTTATTGTATGAACCTCTATTGTTTTAGTTTTTAATTGGTTTTGTTGTGATTAGATCTGTAAGGTGTCTTCATACTGGTTTGTTGAAAAAGCTGTATCTTGGAGGTCCAGAAAGAAACAGGATTGAGTAGGACACTATGCGGCAAAATAAATAAAGAAATAATCTGTGTGTGAACGTGTCTTTAACCCCTCAATTACACTGGTACGTTGTGAAAAAGTGCTGCCCAACAGGAGTGTTTGGTCACTGGTGTGTGTGTGTGTGTGTGTGTGTGTTAAAAAAAACATACACATGATGCTATGCTAATTTAAATGTAAGTCAGTTTCTAAAGATGGGTAAGGAAAAGAAATAAGTGGGTTACTGGAATCCTGCCAACAAAATTACAAAACCCTCACAAAGCAGCTTGTTAGGTCCCTGCACCTCCATCCATGATGCTCCACTATGAGTGCTGAAGCCCGTCTGGTTCACCGCTCCATCTCTCCTGCAGACCTACAGCTGGCGGCCGAGCTCGGGAAGACTCTTCTTGAGAGGAACAGGGAGCTGGAGCAGGGGCTGCAGCAGATGTGTGCCACCAACCAGGAGCATCTCCAGGAGATTGAGGTAATGTCAGGTACCTGCTTCCTTCATGCAGCTCTGACATGTTTGCACAACATTGTGAGAGAGCTTGATTTTCTGGAAATTACATCCTCTGTTTCTGTTTTTGTTTGATGAATGAACTTCTGAGGGTTCACTGTACCATGATTTGACAGCTCAAACATTATAAAAGAGGCTTTTCCCTCTCTGTGAAGGCTGTTTGCAGTGTGTACGGAAGGCTGCAGGCTGACACCTTGCATTTTTGATTTATTGGAAGTTCTTAAAAAAAAAAAAGTACCAGAGATGATCAACATCTAAATATAATTCTGGAAAAACTGCTTTTAGTTGTAGAGTTGGTTTAGTTTGTTTGGTGTATTGCTGACATTGGAAGCAGTTACCATGAATAGAAAAATATCAGGTTCATATTCAAGAAAGCTGATAAATAATTGAATAACTAAAAGCTCTATTATTGAAGTTTATATAAGTTGAAGAAAAAGTTTTCTTGTTCTGTAATGGGAACATAACTTTGGTTTGAACTGTGAATTCAGGATTTCAAGCACATCTCAGCTTGAAACTTTATTTCAAGAAACGGGGTCAGTCTGGGTGTAAATCCCTCCGTGCACATCCCTGCTGACTTGCAGAATTAATCTCTTAAGACTCAAACCGTGATGCCATTTGTGAGACGTGTAACTGCTGCTTGGAATAAAAGGTGTCTAATAATAAATCAGCAACACCTAAAAAATAATTTCAAGCAGGAATACCTTTGTACTGTTTATGCTGGGTGTTTCTCTGGAGTGTGAAGCTGAACTGTTTGTCAGTGAGAGGTTGATCAGAGTTTCTCTTGTGGCCTTTAATTTTTTTTGATAAGATGTCTAAAGTTTCGCAGTGTCCTGGCTTTAACACCTGATAAGATAAACTGTTCTGAGATGTTGGCACTTAAATTATACCCTAAAGACGCAATGTGTTAGTGGGAAACCCCCCTAAAAAAGAAAGGGCAAGGAAGAGGGGCAAATTGCATAACAAGATTTTATCCCCTGGTATTCAAGCTGCAGGGAATGCCTTGATGTTCAGCCTTTTAGATAAGACAGAAAAGGTTTATTACATCATTTCCACTGGCTCAGATCATGTCATCCATAAATCCTTCATAAAACATCTTTATCTCTCTGATTAAACACAGTGATGGTTGTGTTATCATATATTTATATATCACTGTTTATATTTAAATCTTTAATGTCTCCTTCTTTCTCTTTATTTTTATATATTTTTTAACTTTACGGCTGAACAAATGCTTAGTCCTACAGTGGTTTTGATATCTAATGGCAGTAATCTCAAACCCTGCTCTAACACTTAATTCAAATTAAAATTGATCCAACAGCTTGTCTAGTTCTGCCCAATGGCCTCGGGGACTGGAGTTTAGGATCCCTTAATTACAGCATTTTTATAAATTAACTTTTGAAGTTCAATAAATTTTGGGGGCCAGTTTTCAGTGTATAATGGCTGTGGGAGATGTCATGCACTCTACCTCCTAAAAAATTGATCCAAGTTTGTTTCCTTCACACAATTTTCTCCTTGTTTATGTACAGTTTACATTTCAGAATATGGACGCAATGTGATCTTCATTGTTTTAAGAGTTTTAAGTTCCTTTTTAGTAAGTCCCTTCAGAGCAGTTGTTGACTAATTAACTCTCTTTATATCTAAGCTCTGAAGCCCCCTCTTCCCCTTTAGTTAGGAATTACCGTAACATCTACTTAATCAACAGGGATTTGACTGATCGACGTCTCCATTTTTGAGCTCAAAAGCTACCCACGGTAGTTTTGTCCCCTTAACAGGAGATTTTAAACCAGCTTTTAACAAATTTCCACTGAAACATAGTTCCTCTTGTCTGATGATCACGTTTCTCTCTTTTTTAGCACCTGACGAAGCAGGTGGACCTCCTCAGGCAGGTCAATGACCAGCATGCTAAAGTGTACGAGCAGCTTGACGTGTCTGCCCGAGAGCTGGAGCAGAGCAACCACAAACTGGTTCAGGACAACAGGACGGCTCAGCAGAAGATCCAGGGGTAAGAAGCAAAATGATGATTTGGAAAAATTACTCATCTTTTCTTATTTTAAAGCATCTCTGTCTAAAATAAACCTTATTAATGTTTTCTGTGCAGGCTGACGGAAACAGTGGACCTGCTGCAGACTCAGGTGGAAGAGCTGCAGCCCCAGGTGGAGGAGTTGAAGTTAAACTCATGTCGGCCTCAGAAGCTTCCACACAGAGAAAAGTGGCCTCCACGCGGCAGCCAGAGTACATCCTGCCTGCAGGAGCTGCAAAACACTCTCAGGTGAGCATCTGACACGCTGTGTTTGCCATTTGACTACAGAAGTATGCAGTCTTGTGTCAGCAGATGTGAGAATTTACATTTTCTATTCGTGTCATATCTGCTACAAGTTGCCTGTGACAGGCAGAAAATATGGATTCTGCCTGTATGTACTGGGAAGGGCTACGTTCTGAAAAAGTGTTGCCCTACAGCAGTGTGAAGTATCTGTGGTTCTCAGATCCACTAAATTAGCTCAGTTATGTGTTTGTTTGGTCGTGTCCAGTTGGCAGCCATAATTTGCCCTAAATAAATACTCTAAATTTAATTTATTTGTACACAGTGAAGAAATCCCAATTCCAGCTCAGCCTCATTGCTTCATATTACATAATGCTGCAGAAAGCAAATTGCCTAAAGCTGAAATATGCTTTCACAGCTCCTAGTCAGCACTGGCCATGCACAGTCAACACCCACATGCCCGCTAATTAATAAAGCAGCACCTGCAGTTAACACAACAGCTGCGCGGTAAATATTAGTGTCTTATGGTTATAGTGGCAGGGAATGAGTCGGGTTGTTCCTCTGTTTTGGTGGGAAAGTAGCAGAGTGCAGCCATTAAACAATGTCTGATAGCGCATTTGAAAAACCTCTAAGATCTTATTCTTCAGCATAATAACATAATCTTAATTGTTTTGTCACAGATCCAGAAACTTTTGTAAGCCTCAAAAGGGATCAGCAAATCCTCCTAACCTAAGCTCCCATATGTCTGCTAATAATCTTCCTACTGTCCTGCTCACTGCAGTGTTCTTGTTGCTGCAGCCACTTCCTCTTGGGCTGTAGTGGACGGCTTCATTTGCAGTCTCAGTTTAGTCTGTGTGTACGTAATCCTGTTCACCCCAAACATACAGGTCAGATGCCGGAAATCTCAGCGATAACAACATGACTGAGTCTGAAGTCAGAGTGCAGAGTGGTGGATAAGTTGGAAGGAAGGAGGTCAAAGTCTGAGCTGGAGGTCACAAACTCGTCTAACTCTGTGAAGCTCGTTGATTTTAATCTTGACTACCTGGGTCTGCTTTTCTGTGCCCCTTGATGTTTTTTTTTTTTTTTTTTCATTACCAAACAATAAACATGGAAAAGAAAGAGAGAAAGAAATTTAAATGTTTTGTATTTGTTTTTAGTTTGTTTTGTTTTTTCAGGATAAAATTAAACATCCTCTGATCTTTAGAAGTGAACTTTGCTCACAATCTTTGACCCCTTGAATCCTTCATGTGCATTTACTGTCACCTTTCTCTTAGTTTGGCCTCATTAAAAGAGACTTCATGGATTAGATTAGCAGGTGGTTAGATAATATACAGGTAAAGTGGATGAAATGAGATCCCACTTGAAGAGACCAGACAGCTGTGTGATTTTCGATTTTCTAAATTTAAGAATGACATTACATTAAACATCTTTGGCTTGTGAGCTAAACAGCACTCATGAAAATGCCATTTTTAGCTTAAAGACACATCACATCAGCATCAGGACATTTTTTTAAATCTATGAATCCATCAAACCAGACTCCATCTTTCAGCCAGTTTCTTTAGTTGTTTAATAGTTGTGGATGTTTTTTAATTGTAGAGAAGTAGAGTTACATACATATAAATGTTCTTGTATGACTCCTGTGAAACAAAATAGGTTTATCATCATTAATCTTAATAGGAAAAATGGAATTATTCAAACATATGTCAGATTGTGTGGCCGAGGTTCATTATGTGTACAGAAAGCTACAAGCTTCCCCATGCTCTTGGTCACCATGACGATGGGACCTGCCTTAGGTGGTGCTACTTGTATAAAAAGGTTAATTTATTCAATCAGAAGCAGAAATAAAGTTTTGTCAAAGTTTTCTAGCTGCAAAACTTGTTTTCTAAACCTTGCAATGTTTTAATCCTAAACCTTAGTGTTTTTCCTAACCCTAACCAACCACAGAGTAACAAGGAAATAAACATTATGTGCCCCAACAGGAAGTCAGACAGCTAAAGGCTTATGGTTTAAGTCTTCAGTTGTCTTGTCAGACCTCAGCTGAGGACATTTGTGTCAACCAAGACAAAGCTACTAATTTTAGTTTGTTGTTGAAGACGTTTTGTTTATATCATGGATCTCTGTGAGTACAGGTTGAACTTCTTTATGTATTTTTACAGGTACAATTATGATCCCGATGAATCTTCAGACGATGTTGAGTCCTCTGCAGCGGCATGGCACGAGGAAGAGCAGACGTCTCTTCGACAGTCCCTCCGTGCTCTTCAAACTCAGTTTGCCACTGAGCGTGCTCGGAGGGAGGAGGCGGAGCGAGAAGCAGAGCTACTGGCAAGAGAAAACGCAGCGCTGGAGCAACAGCTGGCAGAGATGGAGGGATGTCGGGTATGGCTGACTTTTATTTATTTATTTTTTTATTTTTCACGGTTTTTTGGCAGTTTTATCTGTTAGATTCTCATGAGAAATGGTCGTGCCAAAATTGAACAGACTTTTTTTAAAAGATCTTTTAATTGCCCTTAATAACAATTTCTGTTAATTATCTCATATCTAAATAATTATTCTGTCTCCATCAGGCCAGAGTGTCTGAGCTGGAACACGAGGCTGAAGAGCTTCGTCAGCTCTGGAAATTGGAGTCCTCTTCTAGGTCCATCAGGCCTGACGTCCTCCACGGCTTGCTGCCACACTCACTGCTCCTCAACCCAGAGGAGGAGAATGAAGGGGAGCCGGTTATGGCTAAAAGGCCAACAGTTCTAAAGCGGTGGGCCAGCGAGCGCTTGATGAAAGCCGCACAGGCGCCCTATTCTCCTGACCGGGTCTACGACCACGAGTGCTCCTGCGTTCGCCGAGCCGAGGTGGTGAAGTATCGCGGGATTTCGCTTCTCAACGAGGTTGACGCCCAGTACAGTGCCTTGCAGGTGAAGTACGAAGAGCTGCTGAGGCGCTGCCACCTGGAGTTCGAGGAGGAGGAGCAGGACGGGCTGAGCAACAAGTTGGTGCAGTCCACTGCAGCTCATCCTGCTCTGACAGACATGGAGGAATTTGAGGATGACTTTCACCAGCCTGAATACAAGGAACTTTTCATAGAAATCTTCTCCTGCATTCAGAAAACCAAAGAAGACCTGATGGAAAACAGGGGGAGACTGTCAGCTGGTGAAGAGCTGCCGACTTTGCATTAGTTCCTTCTTTATTTGCCCAGATATGGTGATCGCCACACAAGTGGAGACAGAGACGAGGGTGACACAGGAGCAGGAGAGCTAAATACCAGCTCATGTCACAGATGTGGCTCACTTTGCACAGAAACACCAGTGCCTAATGTCTCTACTGTACAATCACTCTACCTCACTTTACACAACAATGATCACAACCAACTTCATGTGGAAACCTTTCTGGGGAAAAATCCCTCAACTTTTCATGAGCTGGCAGCAGTTTATTTTAAGGGTCCTATAGTTTTCTGGAAGAGACTGACATGTTTGTGAATTTAAAAAAAATCTCTGATTAATTTGTACCCTGTTTAAGTTCATTTTGAGAAATCTTTGCATCCACTTTGTGATTATGGGTCCAAAAGCTTCATATTCTCATCCAGCTTCCCCTTTTGCTTTACATTTCAGCTGCTACACTGTGTCTGAGCAGGTTGTGTACAGTGGGTGTTTTACAGCTTTCCACTGAAAACAATGTTGCAAGACAGAAACAAAGCAATAAAGTTTCTTCCAGTCAGCTAAAAAAAATAAATAGATGAAGACCTTCAGGTGCTTCTTCTTGCATGATTTTGGCTGCTTAATGCAAATTATCTTTCTTTCAGCAAATTTTCTAGAAAATTAAGGGACCCCCATAAGATAAATTTCTGCCAAGCATCTGCTGTTTGCAAGCATATAAAAATAAATGTACATTTCTTGATGTTAGCTTTGCCTGCGCCTATAAGATCAGCCAATGTATGGTTGACCAATGTAGTATGCAATGATGTATAGGTGAAGAAGTTATGAGAAGATGCTTGGACATTTTTGAAAACGTTAACATGTTCTCTGAAATTTTGCTTGACTTTTGAGTGGAAGGTTTAGCTGGCTGTGAATGTTATCTTAACATGAAGTTTACCTTAAAAAATAACTATTTGATCTTGTAACCAGTGTGTGTGTGAGGGGGGAGAAGCCCGATGAAGAAACGTGTCAGCCGTAGCTTCTCTGCATCAGCTGTGTTGCCTTTGCAGCCAGTTTCTTTTTTAAGCTTAAAGATTGTGCATAAGTTGTTTGTAACATCACATGGAGATGCACTTTAGAAAAGCATGAGGCATTATTACTGCTGTTCGGACACTTTATATTCCTGTCGGATATTTAAAGTAAGCATGCTCTTTAAATCACATTGTAGATCTATAATAATCTGCTCTGAGCCATAAAACATGAAGCAAACTGACGTCTTTCAGTCATCTAATATTGACTCCATGCATAGCGTCGGACTAAATCCAAGTCATCCTAAGAATGACAGTGAAAACTCAAGAATTTCTACTCTATTACATAAGATTATAAATAACAGGTAAAATGTATACAAGCAGCACACTGAGCAGCAACACAGCAGTTGTAGGGGAAATGAGAAAGATTTAAGGGAAACGTTTATACACTATCTTGGTAATCAATTTAAACAGGGACACATAAATAAGGGGCGGTGGAGTGTTATCAGGAACAGCATCCTATAAATTGTTGTTTGGAGTACTATTTCTCCCCTTTAATAACACCAATTAGTGTATATATCTCCAGAATCTGGGACCGAACTATCATCCAGGATAACAACACTCCCCCATGGAGTACCTCCAGAATCTGGGAGTGGAGAGTAAAATGTGACTCCAGATCTCATTGAACACTTGTGGAATAAGCTTAGTATGTGCAAATCCTGGTTGAGGAACGTGATGCCATCCCACAGCTAAATGTGACCAGTATGAGAAGGTACCACAGCGTTGTGGCTGCTTATGGATCTTCATCGTGCAAATTAATAAAGTGTAAAAAGGCCAATGTGTGCCGTTTCTTCCTTATTACTGTGGGAAAGAGCAAACATCCAATCCATTATCATAATTTAAGCATTAATCCAGAGATGTAAAATAGTTCCACATTAGGCACCTTCAGGTTTTCTGAAGTCAATTCAGCCCATTTTCCGACATTTCTTAAACCTCCATCCAAACTTTCCTCTGGAAATTCTGTAATTTCTCAGACATGTTGACATTTGTTTTTATTAAACAGAATAAATCAATATAACAACTTATTTTATGTAGAAACTTAATCCAAAATGTTAAGTCTTTGATTCATATTTCTACCATGGAAATTAAAGAACTGTCCTATCAAGAAGTGTCCTGAATGCCTTGTAAGGTAGAGGCACGAAAGATGAAAGCTCAAGACAGCAGCACATGGCATTGTTGTACCCACATCAGCCTCTCTCATCACATTGCCGCTGTTTATGTACTGCACTTCTCTTTGTACCGTGAGATTTCTGAGCAGAATATAAAGATTTTGCTCCAAAATGCATCTTTATTAGTTCTCTTCTAAATCAGTCACTCCAAGAAAAACCATTTGAAAACTTAGTTGACCATAAGGGAAAAAAAACACTTAACATTTCAAACATGTAATTCACTCAGTCCTCAATGTTGATAATGTGACATGTACTCATTTCACACTGAACTGCAGGAAAACTGAGGCAGATTTGATTGTTTTTACTAGTTTTGCTTCCCATTTCCCCTTTGTCTTAATGAATTCAGCCATTTATTTAAGTGCCTTCATATGTTTCAGCCGAAATTCCTAAATCAAAATCAGATATAAATAAAATGTACAGAATTACCAGGTGAAATTTTTCATTTTAAGCTACCAAACCTTAAACAATGTTTTTTATTGATTGGCTAATAAAGTAAATCATGTTCTTTGGCTGAATTAGGAGCAACATGAAAGCTCTCTGAGCCATGACTGCTTCCAACTGTAAACACCATTCTGATCTGGTAAGAAAAATAATCCAACATGAGGTCAAAGACGCAAAAAAAAACAAAAAAAAAAACGTTCTGATAAACCGTATCATGTTTATATCTTGCTATTTCTTTTCTTTATATATTCAATTTCCCCTTAGATGCTCTAGCGATGATGGAGTTTGTGTCCTTGCTGCGTTAGAGTGCTCACGTTAAAGTCTGAAACTTTTCTGTTGAAGTGAGAAAGGCTTCTTGTTCTGAGCAGAACACGCGGCCATCTTTGTTCTCCGTCTCTCAGAGCTGGGCCAGCAGCAGCGATTTGCTTCCCCTTCCAACTGCCCGCCCACTGGACACACAGGATGGGTTTTAATTGGCTAATGGTGAACGCAGTGGGGCAGGCTCTTGGGGTCAGGACTGTATCGTTCCTTTGAGGTACCACATCCCCGCATGGCTGCGGCAACACTCCTTAAACAACAAAGCTGCAGGTTAGATTGTTGGGAAACGGTAGATAATAGGTAAATGTTCAACCCCAGCACCCCCTCTCACATGAAGCACGCGGTCGATGTCGGCTTTAGACGAGCCTCCTAACTCCTGCGCCACTTTGCTTTGAATCATGCTCCTCCTGATCCGGTAGTTCTTTGTGAACAAGTCGTACAACAGCCGACGGTGCTGCAGATTAAAAAAACAACAGACGAGATCAGGAAAATGTCTTGATCTTAAACTACTGGACTGGTTTCTGGATTCTGTAGCAGATTAAAAAAAATAAAAATAAAAAAAACAATAAAAAAAAAAAACTCACCCGGATCAGAGCAATGACAACAAAATCCAACTTAGAAAATCAAATAGCAAGTTTGCTCCATTTGTAAAAATAATGATGAAAACAATGATTTTTTTGCTCTAAAAATAGTTTTAGTCCAGACTAAACCAGTTATGGGGTGTTGATTTGTGAGCTTTAACAATGTACTGGGTAAAGTTTCTCACATTTTTATTGAGCAGAACAACTAAATCCCAATAAAGGTTGGGCTAGTACATTAATTCAGGGGAAAACCACACAACCAGATTAAAAGCTGTGGAAATTTCCCAGTTCTAAGATGCATTTTGATGCCAACATGAAGAGTTCTGCATCTATACAGTGAAAGAACATTGAGATTTTTTAGCTCTAGATTACAATAAATATGGGGGCTATTCAATTACATATTCCCATGGGCCAAATTGTTGGAAGGCTTTGGCCAGGGGGCCACACACTCCCCGCTACTGTTACACTTATATAAGATGTATAATTAACACAAAGCACCAAAATATTTTTATTTAACTCAGTCACTTGAAATCACAGTAACATAACGTTCTGGCTTTTAGTGCAAATAAGAAAAACTCCATAACACTTTCAATATTTTCTAGTAGTCTGGCTAATAAGACAAATCAAAAACACACACAGGCCATTTTTGTGTTTAGGTGCAGGAAGAACTTTGCTGGTTGTTTTAAGAAAGGGTTTTCTTTTTGGGGGGGGTGTCTGGCAAGTGTCTGAGCCTGGTGGACATTTGTTATCTAAATTGGCTTTGGTCATCTTGAAAGTGCCTCTGCACATTATATTCTTTATTCATTGAGAAGAAGCTGAGATTGTCCTTAGCATTTTTATGTGTGCATTAAGAACGTCAAAAATGACGCACACTTCAGCATCTATGTATCCCTTAAATATGGCAATCTTTGCATATAATTTATCCTTTTGGGATTCAAGGTAACAGAACATCATGAAATCGTGAGACAGGGATTCAGAGCTCTCCTTGGCAGCTGAGATGCAGTGATCATCAAACCTCGTTTACCTTCTGTCTCAAGCTCATGTGAAATTCTGTGATTTCTGACAATGCCGTGGTTTGTGAGGCATTTTAGCAGCAAATGCTTGCAAACTGAGAATTTACCTTGTCGAAGTCATCTCTGGCCTCCCACAAGCCAAACACCTTCTGTTCATCAGGAGCTGCTTTGCTCTGAGCAGGAAACTAAAAGTTGAAAGAAAACAAAGTACATATAAATATAAACCTACTTCTGGTATGAAGGTGAAAGTCAGCCAGTTTTGCTATTTTGAGATAAACTTTTGGACTAATTTTGATGAAGTTCACAAAACAAGTTTCTGAACCAGGTATTTGGATCATACTGAGGTTCAACAGTTTTTTTTCTCTCAGGCACCTGAGACGTCTGTTAACTTGATATTTTGCCCAAATGCAAAGTCAAAATGAGAACAGTCCAGACAGCATGAGCACAGGAAAGCAGGTTTATCTCTCCAGACACAACCCACTGTCTCAACACTGATCCATGAACTGCACGAGGGAGGGGTACAAACACGAATACTCTTAACGCCTCACTGCGCAGTAAAGAGCTTTGCTTTAAGGCTAATAATGTGTTGCATAACAAAGATGGCACTGGGCCATTCCCTCTCCCAAAACACTAGTGAAAATCCTTTAAAGTCAAGGATGTGGACGGGATAAGACTCAAGATGGGACAGAAATGGCTCTGGGAGCTTAAAGAAAAAAAGAACTTTGGCACAGACCATGCCACTCCCTTCTCTCTGAGCAAACCCAACAGACATCCGTCTGCATGAAGCTTACAAACAGCCACCCAACTCAAAAAACAGAGCAAACCATCCGACTACAAACAGGGGGGTATCAGGTGGCTCCTTGAATTTGAGTGGAACCTGAGAGGCACAGCTCGAGTACACCTACGCTTTTTAAAAGACCGTTAATGCCTTTATTCTGTGGAAGAAAGCTGATCCAAGGTGAAACCCCCCTTTATTCAGCATCCACAGTCAGACTGAGATCAAGAGCAGCAGCTCTTATTCCCAGATAAAATGATAATAATGCAAACACTTCAAAGCCGGAAGTGAAGGTGAATTGGATGACCAGTGAGTTCTGCATTATTTAGGACTAAGCACACTTAATTCAAAGTAGGCTTTTAAAATAGAGCGTGTGAAGACAAAGGAAGGTAATTATATGACACTACAGCAGTCATACAAGAATTAATGCAACCTAATAATTATTAACACAACAGGGAGATTATTTACAAACAAAAACATGGTGATAGGATGACAGAGAAAGGATTTCTTTAACCATCTAACCACAATTGAACAGTATTTAGGTTGCAACAACCAGTTATTTTCATAACTAATCACTGAATCTTATTCCGAGTGTCGCTGTTTGTGTTGAGTTTCGCTGCCGAGCTGCGGGACTGATTGCTCAGAACTGTGGATGTGGTTTTTGTTCTACTGGTTGGCTCTTTCCTGTTGTGGTGTAAGGCTGTTTGTTCTAACATCCTGCTGCAGCAGGTTTGCACTTTTTAATCTGCTGTAATCTTATTTTTTATGAACTACCAGAAAATGATCTGCATTTGTCTCAAGTCCAAACAAACTCATGCAGTATATCCCCCCACGTGTTCCAGCAGTTAACAAATGTGGTTTTTTGGTAGCAGAAAATTCTTAAATAGGAGTTTTGCATCCACAAACAAAGTTTAAAAGTTTGGCCATACAGGAGAATTCCTTTTCCTTTAATACTCACAGGCACCGTTATCTGTTTGCACTGGCAGAGCAGTACAGCGTCCTGTAGCATGTGGTCCGAGACTGAGTGGAGGATGTTTTGTCCCACTGGCATGGATGCCAGGTGGAGGTTAAACAGCCTCTTTAGCTCATTGAACGTCACCACAAAGTGTTTCCGGAAAGTCTTTTTCACAAAGTCTTGCAGCTCCGGAGACAGCGTGTTGACAGGGCTCCCTCCGTTAGCATGATCGTGGCAGGGGGAGGTGGCACTGGCATAACCATTAAGAGAACTGTTGGGAATGGCCAAGGAAGAATTGTCCATCGGCTCGTCATTCACGTCACTGATGGGGTCCTGTTTCAAATGGCTGCTGCTTTCTGCGCGCCTGGTGTCCAGGTCCCTTTGCAAGGATGGCTGGTTTTCTTGAGCTCGCTCCTGAGCCATCTTCAGGCGCTGCTCCCCGCTGACATGGACAGGCTCTGGAAAGCAACACAACAGACGTCACTTTGTGTACAATCATCTCTACAGAGCATTTCAAAACCAGCAAACTCCTTCTCACCAGGAACAGGGGAATTCTTAGGGACAAAGTCTTCTTTAGAGAAATTAAACACCTTTTCCAACCTTCAAGAGAAAAACAGGGAAGATTTTTTTTAACAAACAAGTCATTCTTAAAAAAATAAAATAAAAAAACATTTCACAGCACTATTATTCCCTGGTGAGATTGTTCATGAAACCTACTTGCTCTGGATGCCAAGCCACAGCATTTGCTGCCTGTGGGCAACATCTGGGTGTTTCTTAATGAAGCCTACGTCTGTAGGCAACAGGAACTCCCAGCCCCGGTTTATCCGAGGAGCTGCCACATGCTCAAAAAACTCCTTCACATCCTCTGGCGGAAGCTAAGGGAGACACAGGAAAGGAGCAGTTAGCTACGTTTACCTAAATGAACAGAATAAGTAGCGCCTGGGAGAAACAAGACAGAGCAGAGTGGTCAAAAACATAAGCATTCAAAACAACTGATGGAGAAAAACTTCCTTCCACATAATAAATGTTGTGCAAGTTACTTCAAATGAAAAACCACTCCCAAATCAGTGGTTAACTAACATGTCAGAACACGGAGCCTTACTTTTATGATGGATGTAATCTCCTTTCTCATCACTGAGCGCTCCTGAGTGAATCGCCACATCTAAAAAAATAGATTTGCAATGACTTTAACATGACTGCATATGAAACGCAGATTTCATTCTGCATAGTTTAAAAATACAGAAAACAGAGGCGGCAGCTCACCACAAAATCCCTGCCACGACAAAGCACTTCAGCAGGGACGCCGCTGTGAGAGCTGCATGTGTTCTTAGGATATAAAACATCACTGGAGCCAAAGCAAAACCACACGCATTAGTTAAACTTATCTGCTCCAGGGCATTTTAGCAGTCTTGACACTAAATATCCATGAACAAGTGGAATAGAGAAGTCTGGCCTCACCTCTTTACAACCCAGTTCCCCTGAACCAGCAGCGCCACCTGTTGGATGCAGCGCAGCACTGAGGTCTGGTCAGTTCCAGAGGCAAGCAGACCCATCAGGTTAGCGAACGGCATTACCTTGACTGCAGAGAAAAGAGATTTTGGAGGAAATATGAAACAACTGAACCAAAAAAAAAAAAAAAGGGAAAAGGGAAAAAATCTGCACTTTGCAAAGCCTTCAAAGAGCCTCCAACATATAAAGATTAGGTTCCAAACACGTTTCATGTCCATCATTATAAGATGCTTCGGTGCCCTCATGTGCTACAAACAAAAACTGCAAGGACCATTAATCTTCATAACGTGGCTCAAAACCCTGACAAAAACATGATTAGTATTTTCTACTTGTGTCAGCCTACCGTTCTTCATCAAGGTCTTGACTTGCTCTCCCAGTGGAAGAGTGCGGAGTTGAGCCATGGAAAGCACATTACTGGGACCAACAGGCTTTGCACTAGGACGCAAAGGGACATGAAGCCAATGATGCATCTCATTGTCTGTATTTTTGCTTCAATGTACAAATATTTGTCAAAGAAATGAGGGATGCTTACACTTTCTCCTCTGCAAGAGGGGGCATCAGCATCGCCAGGTACTCCCTGATAGAAATAAGAGAAGTAATCTGAGGTGAGCGTGGTTTGGTGGGAAAGTGAACCATTACAACTCAGATCATGATGAATAGTAACTTGGAAATGTTACTGGGTTTACTGAACACATCGAAGAGAGAAAAGAAAGATCTAGAGAAAAGGGTAACTGGGATAAAAGAGGGCAAATATCTTGCTCTTGGTTTAACAGTAAATGGGTTTCTTGTTACATCTCCCTCACGTCTGTGATGTGATGAGTATAGTGTGTCATATAGTTATAAGATATATAGTTATATAAGGGCGGCTGGGCATGGGAATGTTAATTAGAGACTGATACATGACATTTCTGTTAGTTTCTTCCAGCTATTTTGCAAAATGATTGCGATTAGCTCAAATAATCGCTGTCAGGCAAATATTCCAAACATTTCCAACGGTGGCAGCCCAAAAAAGTAAGTTTTCACCACTGAACAAATATTAACTTTTACGCATCATTGATGGTGATTGGCTGGAGACAGTCAGGTGACCCTTTAGTCACATGTTGAAATATATGTTGTCAACTCAATAAAATAATCTAGACTAAGTGAAACTTACTGAGAACAGTTACATGGATTAAAGAGCCTTTAATTGCTACTCACTTTGGAGTTTTGACCAGTTCTGTGTTTTCTGATGCGTCCACTGACTGACAGAACAGGTACTGCCTTTCATGCTCCGACCGCCCGTCCTGCATTTAAGTAACATTTCAAACACAAAATGTTTTACAACAATAACACAAAAATAAAACCCAACTTGTATCATGATCAACCATCCACCTTTGTAGAAGATAGTAAACCTCGCCATACCTTAACACCGTGGTACTGCAGATGAATCCAGGGTTCCTCTGCCTGTTTCTTCTGGAGGAACTCGTACGACTGGATCCTCCTCTGTCGTGCCTGTTCCGACTCGGGACGAGCAAACCTAACCTGGAGGGAAACACATGTAGAAGAGATTTTATAAATAGTATGCTCACAGAGACAGATGGACAGTATAATCTGTACAAGCGTCAGTCTTTACCGTAATGGCCTTGGCTTCCTCATCAGCTTCATCTTGGGAAGAATCGCCACCTACAGGGGAGAGACTCTGGTCACCACACATGATCAAAAGCTGTTGAAGTTCTAAGAATTTTCTTTGGAAGGATCTAAGGATTTTTGTTTTATTACAAAAGCAAACAACACAAGTAAGACATGTCAAATGCAAAAAGTTACTTTTTCCTTAATTAATCCGTGGATTTGTCAATTAAAGAAAATAATAAAACTTTGTGATCTTAAGTTTTCATTTCTCTAATGAATAATCAAAATATAAAAGGTGCTGATACAAGACAATAATTTAGATAATCTGCACTTGTGTTTAGAAAGCTGCTAAAGAGAAGGAAGAAAAGTTGGAGCATTTATGTGACAAAATTATTCAAAATAAAATAAAATCTTACTGATTAATAAACTAGTGAAAGCAGTTTTGAGAAACAAAATCACTTAGATTTTGGTAGCAGTAACAAGACCTTAGTTTTTGTTTTACTTTATTATACATAACATAATATAAAAAATAATAAAAAACAGCAACATATACCAATTTCCCTCGTGATCAAATGTGGAGAACACACCTTCATTGGCTGCCTCACGCTCTCTAGTTTTATTGTCAGCCTTGTCCAGGTATGAGAAACTGGGCCTCATCTGCAGGATTCCCGTCAGTGGGGTGATGTGAAGCTCTCCTGTTAACATTATTAATAAAACAATAAATCTAGCTTTGCAATGGCCGATTGTGGATTTAATTTAATGCCATGAAGTTGCTAATATCGAGTTATCAGGTTATCAATGTAAGCACAGTTAAATGGCTTAACAGGACTGAAAGGGACTCTTGAACATGAGTCATGAATTTGAACATGAATTTTGAGTTTACACCAGCAGGTTAGATAAAGATCACATGTGGTGCTGCAAAGGCAGTTTGACTTGTTGTTGGGTCAGACCTTTGCGAAACACAGCAGCTGCATATCTGGAGGTGTTTGTAGTGGCCTGAATGGAGGAAAAGGTCTGTTTGTCCATCATTTTTCTGAAGAGGAAAATAAAAAGGAACACCAATCAGACCAACAAACTAGCAAGCAAATCCTTCAGCTTTATGATTACAGAAAACTCAGAATCTTCAAGTTTAACAACAAACATACGCTGAGTAGGTGTTGGTTTCATCATAAGAAGTGCCGTCCACATTCAGAGCGATTTGCTCTCCTTTACTGCGACAGTAATTTGGACTCATTGTGTTGATAGCCATTTCCAGCTCCACCTACACGATGGGTGGCACAAAAGGTACATAAACAAGCTGATGAAAACCAGAGTTACATCAGTTAATAAAATAATGTCTTAAAACAAACTTAAGCATGTTTACCCTCTGCTGTTTGGGTTTGATCTTAGCCGCCAAGTGGTTGACTTCATCATAGGTCATAGTGGAAGGTCGGACAGGATACTGCACAGAATAAGAAAAAAAAAGACTAAGTAACTTGTGATATTTTTAACATTTCTCATTCAATCACTTCACAATCCATTATAATACAGGGAAACTGCTCACAGAACAGACTGGGAACGACAAGAAAAACACTCACCTGAAAAAGATATAGCTTGTCTGTGAGGCCTTTAGCGAGGTACACATCAATCTACAAGAAAGAAAGCAGAAGTCCCTTGTTGATGAAACTTTTGTAAGGAGCAGGATCCGCTCTTTCAGACATGTACAAAATTATTGAATTAACACACCAAAATGTTGGACTCAAATAAGATTGGAGCTTTCTCATAACATCCACCAAGGCATCAGACCTCAAACTGAGCAAATAAAAGCTCTACAAATAATAACTGATAAGCCAGCTGAAGCAAAGCTTCATAAAGACCCTGAACTTTTTAAACTTTTCCCCCTCCAACAGAGAGTAGCCGTCTCTTTTAAGCAGCTGCTAAGCACTGTGAACAAATAAAATAACTGCAACACACATACTGTTAAATGACTATAGCATAACAAGTTATTTTCAGGTCATACTGTCCTTTGACCGAAAACAGAGGCGTTAACGTGGTGTTTGGTTTAAGTTCCTACACCTGTCATGAATCTAAAAACTATCTATCATTAAATGCTTATGAAGCTATTTTACAAACGGATGGATTAAAACCTGCGAGTCTTCAAATTGTTGGCATCTACACCATCATACTGATCCATTTATATGTTAATTTAACATTTTCTGTTCAGATACTTTCTGAAATCAAAAAAATTATTCGATCATCTGTGTGGATTTTCTGATAAATTTATATATTAATTACAAACGAAAAAGATATCTAAATACACAGGATTTATTATTTTAATACATCTTCCTTAAGCAAAAGATATAATTTCCTCAGTAGCGTCAAGTTAGATGTTTATTTTTACTAATATTTTTACACCCACATTCAGTTAAGAGACAGAAATTAGCTCATAAAGCCGTGTGTGTGTGTGTCTGTGTGTGTGTAAAAGAGAATAGAATAAAGTGTTTTAAATTACTATACTTTAGTGTGTAGGGGTTTATTTTAATCTTTATTGTATTTTAATATGTATAAATTATTTGTTTTACACTTTGTGTTGCTCTTTGCATTAAATGCTTTATAAATAAAGTTGGATTTGATTTGAAAAGGAGCAGTAAATGTATGAAAGTAATGAAAAAAATGAGGAAATATATTTATTTATTATAAGAACAATGAAGTATACAAAAATGTGCTGAATCTGATGGCAGATCTACTTTGAATCATCAGAAACTGAAAATGATAAAAATCGCTTTTCCTCTATATACACTCTTCTGGAAAGATGCTTTTAAAAAATCATTTAATCGTTAGTATTTATTTCACTGGAATATCTTGCTATCTATAAAATTAAAAAAAGTCCATTTTTGTTGAGATACTGTTGGGGTGGGAATAGTTCTGAACATGGACATTAAAGAACTTATGGAGAGATCTATTATCATGCAAATTAACTTTAGCCAACTTGTATGTGAATTTGTGCACTGACACATGGTATACAGGAAGTACCAACAAAATAACTTTAACAATCAAAAGCCTAATTAAGCTGTAAGCTACTACGTATCATATGATATATTTTGTAGAGATTGGGTAAAGTTTTCCATACCTCTTCTATAATGGGGTCGTCATCATCACCACTGGCCATATTGATGTGATCAGACTGAAGGGCACAAAGGTATCACAGGAGAAGAGCAGTAGATCTCAAGGATCCAACCTGGAAAGCAAAAGTATACTGAGTTAAAGGGATTTATAAGGCGGATACACCCAGACCGGTGACAAAGTAAACAAATCAATGGCAGCTGTAACAGTAATGTGCAGTAACACGGAGTTTCAGAATATACTGGTTTCATTAAAAACTTACCGTAGTTTTATCAAGATGTATTGAGTTGTCAGAAGTAATTGGTATTACTAAAAGTAAAAATTGTAACGACTCTCAGGAGCTTAAAGTTAGTCGGCTAGCAGACCATGATCATGCAGTCTGTTGATGCTTTTACTGACACAGCCCAGGTAACACATGATGCAACTTTAACAGTCAGCATTAAACGACTATGTATGATGCAAAAACCGTGTAATAAGCCTCATGTCTTGCAGACAATGGCTATTTAAAACTATTATTATACTCCACTGCAGAGTTTTGGGCTGCGTTAGCTTTATTAGCTAGTTAACTTAAAACCTTTTACATACTAGTCAGAGGCCCGAACTAAAATAATTAATGTTAGCGCTTACATTTAAAAGATAACAAAAAGAAAACCAGAAACGAGCTCAATATCTCAATTTCCTATCAAACTATTAGCCACGTTCTTAGCTAGTGAGCTGCTAGCCGGCGGTAGCAAGCCTTATGAGACTTACGGGTTATAGCTTAGCATACGTTAGCTTAGCTCGGTGTGCTAACATACACATGCTAGACAAAATAACGAAGTCCGTCACTGTTCCACATTTCATATGCCTTTAAGTAAGCAGCGCCCAAATTATGGTAGAAAGAGCTCTCACCTGCGCACTTCACCACACAGTTTTCTACTTCATCCGTTTAAGGGCCGTCCAGAAATGTGGTGTGCAAAGAGGCAGAACTCAGGTAGCTGGAGTCAACTACTGGACTCGAGGTACCATGTTGACTGCTCCACACAGACACGTGGGGAGGAGCGCGTGCCCATAATTCTATTCTATTCTACAGTCATGTGGCAGACGCTTTTATCCAAAGCGACTTACATCTGAGAATAAGAACAACACA
>JBAMHW010000024.1:8087790-8111956 GCA_037177495.1 Rhadinocentrus ornatus | reverse complement strand
GGTGGGATTCGAACCCACGCCCCCGAAGAGACTGGAGCCTTAATCCAGCGCCTTAGACCGCTCGGCCACGCTACCACACTGTACCGCACATTGAAAAAAGGACAATTCAAAGTGCTGTCCACAACACATGTAGAAGTGTATTAGAAAAACAAAGTTTGAAAAACGATGATAAGTTAAGTTAAGATTTCAGCCTTAAAGAACCAGCTGCAGATCTATGGAATGAGAACCATGCCATAATCTGAAGCTGAAAAAAAAAATGTTTTGAAACCTTGAAAGTCAGTGTTTGAACATTTAATTTCAGTATTTCAGGGTTGAAAGAGCGGTCTGTTAAGCACTGTACTATCGCTGACTGTACTGTACAGCGCTCCGTGCCTCCCTTAATCCCAATGCTAAAAAGCATTGGAAGCAGACACTTTCTCAAACAGCCACAACTTCTGCATAGTTTATGCTACAGAGTTAAAATATTAACGTGGGTATCCTAGTACCACCCCCAATAAGCGTGTTTAGTTTAGAGTCAATCAGAGAAGCGGAAAAAGATCGCAAAAAACGGCCTTTTTTTACTGATATGTCAGCCATGCTTTGTCCGAGATATATTCATCTATTGGTATTGGTAATGGTAGATAAATAAATGATCACAAATCACAATCAAGAAAGAGCACTGTAAATAATCCAAATAGGCTACACATATTGCAACCACATATTGCTACAGAAAAAAGTAATAAGGGCCGTCTGAAAAGTTGGATATTAGGAAAATACAAATCTATTATTTTGGAAGTTAAAAATACTAAAATTCTGTGATTTGGTAGAGTTGCAAACAGCAGTAATAGTGAATAAAGCTAAAAATATATTTTACTACCCGACCACGTACAAAAACTGTTTTAATCGTGAAAGTGGATATAATCTGAAGATTTTAAGTGTGCTAACAACTATGTGCATGTTCATTGCAGTATATGGTGTACAACTGTGGAATAATCTTCAAAAAGAACTCAAACGTCCAAACATCTTCCAGTTTAAGAAAAAAAATCAAAGAAATATTATTTTAAATGTACAAAAAAAAAGGATGTTTATAAACCAATAAAATTAAATATGTACATACAGTTACATCTGTAAATAAATATGTGTGGGTTTCAGTAAGCAGAAATGCAAATGTATATGTAGGTGTATGTTTATGGGTACATGCATGTGTGTGCTGTATAGATGTGCATATAGAGGCATGTAAGTGGGGAAAAAAGCCCTAACAATAAGCTTTGACTTCCAATTATAAAATGACAAAATTGCAAATGGATTTATCCTTTACTGGTAGCATTATTGTCCTAATTACAGACATTTTTATTGGAGAAAACAATAAAAAAGGAATGATGACCAATAAAAAGCAATCTTTATTTTACAATTGTGTACTCTTTTTGTTCTTTTATCCATACATTCTTTCAACATAAGCAAATTAACATTTAAGCGGAAAATCAGTAAATAATTTTCTTTGTTCCAAAAGTCAATATCTTTTTCTTTCATATCACCATATTCACTTAAATAAAAAGGTAAAAGGAGACAGGAAATTAAAGGGGAAAGGAGTCAGGAAGATTAGTCAAACAGATAGAAAAATAGGGAGAGAAAAGTCCGATCTTCAATGGCGCACACACACACACACACACAAACTGCCAACAGCAAAAATTCTGTCATAAAAATATGTAAACTGTAATCATTCAGGCTGTATGCAGAATGCATAAAACATGTATCTATCATTACTCGTCAATCAGCGCCCAGGCTTCTTCAGCTTTCATGTAGTACTGGTTGGCCAGACGACCTTTCATGGCTGCCATGGCGGCTTCTGCAGCTTCTGTAAACAGATCACCTGCAAGGAGAGAAGTGTATAGGATGAGCATATTGCATAAAGTAGATATTGATCAGCACACTCCTTGATTGGAGAAGCAGACCGGTATATTTTAGCTACTTTTTTTGTATGCCATACTTAAAATATTTCACTGTGGCTCTTCAAATTGTTGTGTGTTCACTGTAATCTACCATTATACTTTTTACAAACCTGGTTAACATAAAAAAAATGTAATGTCCATGTAAGTAAAATTTACAGACTTCAGCTTTATCCTGTAATTTTAATGTCAATCTACTTGACGATAGCTGCAATATTTCTTAAACAAACTAACTTTACACTTTCAGAGGCTCATTTTAAGCAAAGATTAATTGTTTAGTACTCAATAAGTCTCCAGTGCATATTTCTTGAATCACAGGGTAATTTCCATTTTAATAAGTATAGATTTTAGTAAGAGCAAACCTGCTCTCTGTGGGTCTGCGGTGAGGTTGTATCCTCCTCCTTGGTACATTTCTGCCTCTCTAGCCAGCAGCAAGTAGCGAGGCTCGTCCTGCGTGCCATCGAACTCTCCGCCCTCATCATAGTCTGTCATGTTCAATGCACTGTCATACCAGTGAATTGCTTCTTCCCAGTCCTGCTTTCTGTTGAACAAAAATGTGAAAAGAGCCATTAATCTGTAAAAAAACATTTAAAAAATGCTTGACTTTTTTGATTTTAAAAAAGCCATTAGGGCGTAGTATCGCACCACTGTTGGAAGAAGACTCCTTAATCTCTGGACTAAAACAGGTTTGTCTGCTTTACATGAATCTTTACTGACCTGTCAGCTGACAGATTGATTCCAGTATCAAAGGCTCTGGCCACTATGATCATAGAAGATCTGTCACCAGCCTCAGCAGCCTGGAGCAGATACTTGAAACCTTTCATCTTGTTTCCTGCATTATCCTGCCAGCAGCAAAGATTTGTCAGAATGGGCATGTGCCAAACACCAAGTCGAATCAACTGAACAATAAAAGAGGATAGACCCAGTGTGTTTTACCTCCAGCTCCACATCTGGCAGTATGTGATGAGGCAGCTGCATGCAGCACTGTCCCAAGGCTACGATGGCCTCCAGCTCTCCACACAGGGCGGCTCTCTCCAGATGGAACATGGCTGCAGCTTGATCCCACTGTTCATCCTTCTCACAGAAACGACCCGCTTCATGGTAGCGGACCATAGCCAGGTGGACCTTGGCACAAGATCCAGAGATGCACAACATGAAACAAATATAGGGATTGAACAGTGGCAACAAATGGCTGGGAAAATACGAGGTACTGATACAAAAAATGTTGCAACTCATTAGATTAACTGACAACAGTTCGGTTACATGATTTGGTATAAGGTAACAGTACCTTAGAGAGGCAGAGTCTCTCGTATTTAAATATAGATTTTGGCATAAAATTCTCATTATTGATTATTTTGTATGAGTATTTATTTCTCTTTTAATTCAGTTACTTAAATGTATTTTATCTAATGCAAAACAATAGCAACATTGTTTTTTGACGATCAGCCGCTCTTATCTCTGAATAATAAGCGTTGGCCATCAGAAGGCTCTTATTGGTTGACTTTAGGCAGCTTCTAAATGTGCACTGATCATTGGGTCGAAATGGGGATTGCTGTTTTTTTTTTCCAGTAATGTCAATGTTAATTCTTTATATAAGTCCAGATTAATGGGCTGGCATATGTGTTTTTATTTCATGAGCATTAAAAGAGACAGATTTGTCTAATCCTTTTTTCTTTTTTTTTTGCATCTTGATTTACAGCTAACTTAAAAGGTCAGCAAGTTTATGGCCTAATAAAGGTTGAACAAATTTAGAAATATAATTATTCCAATGCACAAAGGCATCTGTATAATTACGACTTATTTTTGGAACATTTATGTCCACTTACCTTTCCAAGGATTGACTGGCCAATTTTCTTCTGCAGTAGAGTGTTGAGACGCTCTACCTCAGTGGCCACACAGGAAGGTCGATGGACGTGAGCACGAGATGAATGGTAGAAGCTCCACTTCTCCTCTGTCAGCTGAGCAGAGACAGCCATCGGTGGTATGAGAAGATGAAAGAAAAAAAAACACGAGAGAGAAAGCATCACCATCTGTTTCTCTACTAGATGAAACAGAGAACAAATTACACTCCACTCTCAGGGGCGTACCATCCAGAAAAGTCAACTGTAATTGTAAATAATTTATGACAAAAATAAGGTTTGAGCTCAGAGATGGTGGATTACGCCCCTGTTCATGCAATAACTGCAAACTGATGCAAAACATGAGAAAAGGAAAACACACACAAAGCTATCATGGCCAAAATCATTAGTAAAGATGGAAGCGTTGCTAAATGGGAGGTAGATGGTGTTTCAGTTCCAAAGGCAATTTTTCATACATCTATATATTTTTTTTATTATTCTTGGGCTGCATTCCTTTTATTACTCGGTTAAAAGAAAGTAGCTAAAGGAATGGAAGCAGTGCTGGAAAATTAATTAACTTTACGATTGATGCATCATCAGCAAAGTTAGAGCTTTGAAGCAGAAAGACTGCACAAAGCTGCAGAGCTGGCTTACAAGCCTCCATGCAATTAATCACCCCTTCGTTGTCGGGACTGTATGAATTTAAGTTTGCAGAGACTCTTGGAGGAGCAACCATCTTCCTCTAGTGAGGGGAAACAAAGAGCTGAATTAGGAGAAAGGTGAGAAGTGAGGGGAAATTTCATTGTTAACCAAGGGATATGAAGGTTGAGGAGAAAATGACGACGAGGAAAACTACAGTAGGGTTATTTGGTTAGAGGGATGATGATTATGATTGAAGGGATGATGGCATCTACACACAGCTTTTAAAATATTTGTTTACCCTTCTGATACTGTCCTCATCCGATTCAGAATAAGGCCTGTGGTAGCGATGATGAACCTATGTGATGATACAACGTGCCTTATTATATAACATGATATATACACGCAGTCAAATGTACAGTAGAAAGCTAACTGAAGAGTAAGGGCCACGTCTAACATGTCAGTGTTAAATAACTGTTGGACATGTGGGTTTCTAAAAATATAGAGACTATCTGTTGGAGTTTCTGCCCGTACGTTTCATTTGCACATTTGTTTAGTGTCAGACATAAATGCAACGTTTAAGTTCTTTGGGATTTCTTTCGGCTTTTGCAAATCTTGCAAATAGACCCTGAAAGTTCTCCAATGATCAATTTAAAGCTAAAACAGAAGTTTTTTACCCCATCTACATGGTCATTTGGATCCCCTTCACTCCTCCTCTCACTGGGGTAGCCACTGTCTCCACCGCTTTCTGATTCCTGCAGACAGAAAACAAAACAAAACAATAATTTGTAAGTTGTAAGGTTGATTTTTTTTTCTTCAGAAATGAAATCTTATGAATTCAACAGTTGGCTCAGTTGGTAAAACGAGTTCTTTCTAAGAATTCCTGCATGCTTATCTTGTGCTATCTGCTGTAGCTGTTTGCTGCCATTCGAGGGCAGTGTAACCCTGACCTGTGCAGCCAAAACACTCAAGCCCTTCCAGTTAACATGAGTAAGACCGATCATCTTGTTGGAACATCATCTTCTGTTTGGAAACTTGAGTCCTGCAGATAATGTGGATTTTGCTAGAACGTGAAACAATCTCCTAAAAAAAAGACTGATCACGGCTTCCTCTTGGAAATATCCCTCCGACGATACCAACCTCTGTCAGAAGTTAGATCTGGTGCATTGAATTGTAAAATGTGTAGAAACACCTAAAGTAGCTTCAGAATAAGATAAACCTGCAGCCCCAACAGGACCAAATATATTTCCAAAAATTCAGCTTACAGACAACAAAGGACAACCCCACAGCTCGTATGTTTACAATCCAATTGGTCAGTGTTTTAGTGTCAGACATAAGACTAAAAAAATATCAATTAGGTTGTTTTTATGTTGCAGTTGTACAGTGCAGGTAATGTCCGCTTGTGTTTTTTTCCTCAGCGGAAGAGACAAAGGTCACAGCAGACAAAGAGATGCTTTTTTTGGTGGAGAAGTTGGTTTCATTGTTGGTTTAGGGTTTTGTTACTGGCTGGTGTGCTTTCACAGGCTGCAGCAGTCATTAGCAGCGCTTATGAACACATGCATTGTTGCACTGTGTTCAGCTGTGGAGTGTATGTTCAGCCTTTTAACTCTGGTGTTCAGACCTACGCTTGGCGTCAGCGTTCAGGGACAAACCGCTGTTTGCTCGTTGGAACATTGCAAACAAACCCAATATCTGTTGGATCAGCATTTGTTGAACTCCCATTATCTTTGTCTATATGTAGGAAAAGCTACAGACACAAACAAGTCATTGTAAACTTCATAAAAACAGCTTGTTTGAGTTGAAATACTTTTCACATGACACTTTCTACACAACCAGGCAGAAGCACACTTGGTGTGGGAACATATGCTAATGATTTTAGCTTTTTCCAGCTTTTCCAGTTTGAGGAAACTCATTCTGTTCTTTTTTTCCGTATGTGGCTGTGTCTACTCTCAAGTTTTGTTACACTGCATATACTGATAGTGTTTCGGTTGCGGTTCTTGTTTCTGTGATGTTTAGGGCCACTTTAACAGTCTTCACTCACCTTGTGTTCAGCTGAGTTGTTATTGTTGAGTCTGTCGTGCTCGTACATTCCAGTAAAAGACAAGCCTGCAAAAATGATGTAAAAATGCAAAACCATTGACTGCAGGCAGCTCCTCAGTATGGTTGCCAGTTTTTTGCTACATAATCAGGCTGCTCTTAATGTGCAGGCTTGTGGTAAAATGATCATGATGAATGTACCGGAAGGTGACTTGCCCAAAGATCCACCTGCCACTAGAGGAGAGCAGGGGAGGATGAGAGGGGAGCACGGGATGGATTCGGCGTCGCTCTCGTCTGCAGAGGAGGTCTCGGACATGCGGGATAACAGTGGAGGCATCCGGCTTGCAGAGAAAGTACGAACACGGGGAGAGCCGCAGAGCTCCTCAGAGCCCCTCAACACTGTCTGGGCACTTTTCTGAAAGAAAAGCCAAAGAAAGATCAGCAGCAGTTCATCAGAAAAGAAACAGAACACACTTCACATGAAGCACTCATGTCAAGAGGGTGAAGGTATTAAAATTACCAGCAGTTTGTTGGTGCAGTCCAGCTGGGACATCTCTACTGGGGCGAGGTCAAAAGGCGTGAGGCCCATGCTTTTGCAGATCTTGTTGCAAAGGTGGGAGTGGAAAAACAGAGACATGCCTCGCACACCTGGAACACAGGTGCTGTCAGAGTGGCGCCTCTTGTATGTAGCATCTATTTATCTAATTAAAGCGTACCTAGATTGCCATCTCCAAAATCCGTCCCTTTCTCTGTATGGATCTGGGGGTCTGTGTACAGATCACCGACTCCTTGAATGTCCACCACAATCAGCTGGTGGCCCGACCGCTCGAAAGTGAAGTGACTAAAGGCCTAATGGATAAATAAAGATTACAGATCAGGCTGTCAGCTGAGCGCGAGTTAGTATAAAAAGTTGACGTTTGCTCACCTGTGGAGTGAGCCGGATGTTGTCATCCCTTACAAAACCAGAGTTGGAGTTGTATTTGATGTATTTGCCCTCGATGTAATGCTCCAGATGGAAAAGAGGTTTGCCTGGTCTGTCTGTCATCTCCACCACACACATCTGCATGATGTCCACCTGAGGATTCAAACAGCTGTATATATAATCACACATTTACAGTAAAGACACTGATTGTTACTGAAACTGCTAAAAAAAAATACATGAAAAATGTCTGTCACAACTTTGATCATTTTAACCACAATTATCAATCAATTATTCGACTTGTTTATCTTTATTAATGAAAAAAGAATTGTTAGTTGCATCCCTAAGACATAAATAAATCTAGACTATAAAACCATCCACTTTGATGAGTCGCTGCTGATATTAACCACACCGTTTTGTCCCAGCACTTCAAAGGACAGTGAATGCATCTTCCTTACCTGTTTTGGAGGTCTGTGGCGATTGTACTCCTCCCCCCAAAGTTTGGCCTCCATCTGCAGCCGAACATCCTCAAAGTAGACATCTCTGTCTACCGTCTCCATGTAACGCTTGGCCACATAGTTGGACGCCGTCTTCCAGTTGCTGCTGTGTGAGAAATTTGACAGCTTCTTCCTAGAGTGAGAGGAAATAACAGTTGGGTTGTTGTAATAGTGGGCAGCATGTAGATTACAGTAGGGCTGGACGATAATTAAATATCAATATATATATCGCAATATACTTTTATTCAATAACAGTATTATGAGTTTTGAACACATTTCCGATATTTCGATATACATACAGTATATAACAGGGTTTCACTGGCGTTGAAGCCAGTCAGTGATTCAAGCCGAACAGAAAGAGCCGCAACACATTGTGATGAGTGATGACGTACACCACAGACATGGAGCCCAACCAAACCCAGCAGCAGTTAGCTGTAGTGATGGGATGTTCGTCTCTTTTCAGAGAGCCGGCTCTTATGGCTCGGCTCCCAAAGAAGAGCCAGCTCTTTTGGCTCCCGAAAGAATTTTTTAGCGCCATTATTTACCTTAACTTCTTAAAAATTTATGAATTGTGTTTTGAAAACCCTTTTGTGTTTAGCATTTTTACAAGAAGCCTTAATTACCTACTTTTGTACATTAATTCTAATACAAAACCCCTTACTTTTGTTTAATATTTCAACAAAAATCCTATATTGCACAAATGAAAAAAAAAAAAGAAGAAAAAAAAAAAAGAGCAGGTTGGCATTCAGAAAAATAAGATGCCTCATCTTGGATGGACTGATCCGGTTTCCCTCTCTGTGAGTAAGGTTTGATGACATGACACACTCCTCATGGCTGTCTGCTGTCTCACTCGCAGTGTAGCGCCATCTACCCCCCTACCTTCGGTTTTCACATAATTGTATGATCCTATATCCTCACATGTGATTGGCCGCCTGTCCATGCGGGCCAATCCAAACAAAGCAGTGCCGTGGGCAGAAATGGGGCTAAGCACCGTAATGCAAACGTGACTGAACAAGCTTCTACAAGCGATAAGAAAGAAGATGAAATAGTTGATAAAAGACTGACTCGTGGTTTGGCTCAGTGTCTCCAACTTAGCGACTTTGTCTTGTTCGTTTTCACTCTCCTCTAGCAATTTTTTTCTTTTTTGGAAAGCGACTAGTGACAGCTCTAACGGCTTTTTCTGGTAGAATTGGAGACTTTTGGAGAGTGACGTAAATGAACGTAGTTTAATTTTTAAAGTGAGGAGTGGGTACTGGGTCTTTAATAAAATACACAACTAAAACCATTAAAAAAACAAAACATTAAAATGATCTTATGGGAACAAAGTGACTCTAGTTCACAGACGAGAGACTGATCTAAACCCTCACATTTGTTACAGAACCAATGCAACAAGGAGAACTACACCCCGGGAAAGCATCTTTTTTTAGGACTTGTATGTTTGGGTTCGTCGGGGCAGGGAGAGTTATTTTCATCCTCTATTGGTTGTTCTTTTTATAGAGAGGAATTTTCTTTGCGATACTGCAGCTGACAAACGGCTGGAACATGAGGTAGTTTAGATGAATTTATTCCTTTTCATTTTTCTACATTTGTTGGGGATTTAACATTAACAATTAGACCAATATTGCTTGCTTGCTTTCATTCTACATCAACACCCTGATGATAAAAAAAAAACAGTAGAGCAGCGTTTACACCAAAAACCTCTAATCTATTTTATCCAAACTAACATCTGGGAATCAACTGTTTGAGAAAAGAGTTACAGGTATAAGCCATATCCCATCATTAGCGTGCTACAATGGAAATACTGCACTCCTCTGCTGTTAATATCTTGAGCTGGAGCAAGAAATGTGAGGAATTTCTACTAGAGATATAGTCCCTTCTTTTATTTACACTGAGACAACATCAGCCTACGTTCGAAGAGGATGAGGGCAACAACCACTGGATGAAATATTTTTCAACTTACGTCCTGAAGCACTCCCTCATGGCCCCTTTCCCAAATGGCTGTGAGAAAGGAGAGAGATGGAAATCAATCAGACCTTAAATTCTCCACAAGACTGAAGAACAGCAAAAGAGATTTTTTTTAAGAGAGTTAATACCTGTGGACCCATCTTGATGTGAATCTGGTCTTGATTCCACTCTCCCGTGATGGCATTGTACCTGTGATGATAAATAATCATTCATTATTTTGGCAAAAATATTTTTATCAGCAGACCTGACTGAACTTTAAAGCCACCACAAATCAAATCAGCATCCTGGGCTCTTTTTTTCTCATACATGATGATGCAACATCAACAAGCACAGTAAACACGGACGAGTCTTAAAATATTGTAGTAAAGATACAATTTGTATTATCTCGGTTGTCTGAAATAATAAAGTAGCACAATTTTTTTAAAGAACAAATGTCACTGGTTTTATGCTGGTCTCTACTGTTTAACTACAATGTTTTCAAATGTGACACATTTGTGTTACATTGTTTCTACAGAAATAATAAAGAGGTGGACATTTTTCAAGCAGTAATGCCTGCATTTGAAAGAAAATCACCCACATGTGCCTATTATGGAGTAAAAACAATACAAAAGGAATCCCTGTCAGGTAAACTCTCTGGAGTTTTTTTAACAAAAACAAACAAACAAAAAAAACGAGCAGAAAAATAAGGCTTTTGTGTTAAAAACTAAATTAAAAAATTGCTTATAAGTATACAAACCACTAAAAATTAGGTTAAATCAGAGCTCTGACTGACACTAAATGTAGAGGCAGAAAGAGCTGAATCTTTTAAAAGAGCCGAACTTCCCATCATTAATCAGAGCTCACATACACTAGGTGCTAAGTTCAGCTGACTTTCAGAATGTGGCCAATCAGAAGAGAGCAGGGTTTTGGGAGAGGGCCCTCATCGAGACAGGAACTAGATCTGCTTGATCTAGAGCAGTAAATTACAGAAGCGTAGAGCTACCACTCTGATAAAAAAATTGGACCATTTCACGTTATGTCAGTTTTATTGTAAAAACGTGAAACGTATCACATTATAATGTGAGACTTTTTATTATAAGAACATGAAACAAAGAACTGTTTATAGATATTGCACAAAACACATTTAATTAGATTATTCTTGTCAAGTAGAAACATTTCAGTTCGTTTGTCAATGATTATTGTTCTACTCTGATTTATTGTTGTAGCACAAGAATGTGGGACAGTTAAGGTTATACTTGCTGTAAACAAGTATACCCTAACCTGTGGGCAATGCGGTACGTCACCTGCCTGAATGCAGTGTGAAGGTGCGCGTGTATGTCTGGGTGTGTGTTGCTTTTTGTTAGCATGTACCAGTTAAAACCCGTCCGTTATCCATTATCTATATCGCTTCGTCCATTAAGGGTTGCGGGGAAGCTGGATCCTAACCCAACATTTTAGCAGGTAAGAGGCAGGGAACACCCTGGACAGGTCACCAGTCCATCACAGGGTCGTCCTCTGAAATCTAAAATTAAAATTGTATAAGCTATTTGTACCACTAGGACTGGAAGAATAAAGTTGCCGACATAAAGACGTAGTTTGGTTTGTTTGTGTTTGTGCAACGTCAACAATATTATAGTGTCCTCCAAGCTTCACCATAATCTCTCCTTGTGTCAGCTTAGTAGGAAGTACAATTTAATCCCATTTGGTAAATTAGACATTTCTGTTTGTGCACACTTTCCTCATTCAAACACAAATACAGTTTATATTCCATGTTTTCGCTACAAAAGTATCACTAAACTATAACATTACAATGTGATATTGTCCCAATGTTTTTTAACTGGGTGACAGCTCTACGCTTCTGTAGTATATAATCTGGGGATCAGTTTTACTTTTTTTTTTTTTTTTTTACTGAAAAATCTTCAGTTGTATCCAAAGAATTGATTAGCACAAAATATATCTTTTTAAATCACATAGAAAACATGTGTTTTTTTTGTTCCCCCTATGCTACTAGGTTTTTTACATAAAAAAAACCAAAACATTTTAACTACTCTGACCTTCAAATGCTTATCTTTGTGTTTTAAGCTAGACATGGTTTATGATTAAGGCCTCTTTTCAGCATCAGATACAGTTTGTGATTTGCACTTCACTGCCTAAATTAGCATGCTAACACTAAGGGTGACGAAACAGTCTCTAGTCTCATTCATGTCTGCCAAGTAAGAGACCACAGCTCGTTTTGTAGTCTAATCACAGAGCCACATAAAGCACCTAGCTCCTCTGTGTGGAAAACGAAGGAAGAGGGAAACAAGGAGATTCTGTTTGTGGTTGCACCGTTTTCATTACACACACTTCTGGTTGAAGTTAAAGGGATTAATGTAGTCAATATAGCTGTATAAATGTACATAGAGGTCAATGTGTCTGTTAGGCTTGGCAGTGGGAGGGAAGGAAGGGGTGTGTCCTAAGTTAATGAATGTTGCATGCACACAGTTGAACCTTTAGTGTCATCCAGAGCAAAGGGATTGTTTTCCATTCATGTGACCAAAGGGGGAAAAAAATCTGATATCTAATCTTCAGTCCTCTCTGTTGAAAAAGCACTTCAGGCTGGGAAAAGAGAGTACCATGACTTTCATGCTACACGGGTCAAAGAGGGGTGAGGTTACCAGTGAGTAAAATTAGCAAAAGAATAAAGCTCAGCAGGGAGAATTCCAGCCTCTGAAATTCCTCCTCCCACTGCAAACCGTACAGTACAGAATTCACTTCCATGCTACTCTTTGCCCAGATATGTGCTTATGTGCTGTTGCCACCCTCTTTTTAAGAGTTTGTAAAAGGCGTGTACATTTATACTGTGTTGTAGCCAAGCTAGTCATAATATCTTGACGCACCCAAATACAAGATAACAAAAAGAACTTGAAGAGCCAAAGAGTATGTCATCAGTTCCTTATACAGACATCGAAGGGCTGTGATGTTTGTCAACAGCAGAGAGGGGGGGGGGGGGGTAAAGTAAGGTGAAGTCTGCGGTAATATCTGTACTGACCACTCTGAATGTGTAAACACGTCATTGACTGCTCAAACTCTCGATTTATCAACTTTCTAAAGTGATAACACCTCCTTGTGTTTATAGTTTACAGCATTCCCAACAAGTTCAAATGTCAAGGTTTCATCGGACAGACGTTACTGTCCACACTGCTTGAAAGTGGAAAGGTAATTAAACCATCAACATGGCATTTTACCAAGTTATTGGATAATATTACTAACCTAATCCCTAACCTTAAATGTAATAAAAATTACTAAGCTGCTAATAGCAGGAAACGCACTGACATAATTATCAACCTTATAAATAAATGCATTCCTTCTGGGTGAACTACTTCTAGAGCCACACCATTGTGCATTCACAGTCGTGCTGTACATAATGGAAGCATTACGTACACATTTGTGGAAGCAAAGCTTTTGTTAACAAAATGTGTTTTGCCCCCCCCCAAAAAACAAATAAAACCAAAAACACACACACTCTAATAATGATGACCCTAAATGTAGAGCCATTGTGGATAACCAATGATGAGAAAAATCTGCTGAGTACAAGGTTTATCTTGTCTGACGACGACATTCATACCTGTAACGAATGCAAGGCTCAGTCGGGATTTCCTCCAGATGAAACTGTGCCCATGGGTCGGGCATAGTTCGGGCCTTCTCTATCGCACTTATCCATGCCGCCTGTCCCAAAAACAGAAGTTCTTATTTTTTGTGGCCATGTCTTTTAATGCAAAAAATTTAAAACAAAAAGCCTGGTTTCCAAAAACGTTTGCTGGAACATGAAGAAAAAAGAGGGGAAATCATTCATTCCATGCAAAGCTCTTTAATTTACACACACGTGTCAATTCAGAGTATATCTGTACCCTTTTCACTACAAAACACATATATTTTCTATCTTCATAAGCATTTGCTAAACTTACTAATTGATGATTAAAGTCCCAAAGCTTCTGCATTGAATTTGTTCCCCTCTTTCTATGAAATATTGGTATTAAACCTTTTTAAGCATAGATCAGTATGAGGAAATTATGGGTAAATTTCAAAGCAGGCCAGAGATTACAGAATTAAATGGTAAAAAAATAAATAAATAAAAAAAGAAGCCAATTTCAGATTAACTCGATACCCAAGCAGTGCCTCATGACCATCTCCAGTTTTTGTTTTTTTAAAACAGCTGAGTCAAATGCCACTAATAATCTAAATCTGAGCCGAGCCTTGACCCATCCTACACTGTACAGCAGCACGTCTCCCTCGTATTCCACTGCTCCCCGTCCTGCAGAAGAGTTTATATTTAGACTGACAGATTTACATGAAGAGAAATATGAGGGGTCATGTTTTCAACCGAGTGAATGTTACATTGGACCTCGTTCACCTACACAGAGGTCTAGTGTGCTATCAGGAACATTACAGCCTGATGACGAGAGTTGAGTATCAAATGAATGTAAAGCCTGGTTTGAAATGGTAGCAGCTTGCAGGATTTTTATCTGGTGACAAGCTTTTCTTGTAGTGTAGCTTTGCAAAACTTTAAGTTGTGCTGCTCATTTTTGTAGAAAAAAAAAGATGATAGCTAAACCTTTGACAAAGGATGAGGTTCTGAAAGAAGGTAGGATGCAACACAGGATTTATAGTAAAAAGAAAAAAAACGTCAGTCAGCAGAGTGATGGGATAAGATAGTCGGTGAAAACTTTAGAGGAACATTCCAAAACATGGAAAGAACAGCAAATTACAGAGCAGGGCTGGGAGGATGGAGGTATGGTTTGTCAATGGTGAAGAGGGAAAGAAGCAATATGTAATCTGATCCAAAACATACCCGTGCGTTCTCAGACAAAACACTGTATGGCCGAGGTTCTGCCTCTGTTTCATGCTATTCAGAAAGGTGAAGAAAAATGGATGGTTTTCATCAATACACAGGTGTTTTCAACAGCATTTTTTAAAATAACATTAACTGTCTGGGTGCTTTAAACAACAGCACCACCACCAAAACTCAATAGGCCATTCATCCCAACAATAGTAGGCTGGTGCACAGTCTCTCTGATAAGCAGCAGTCTGCACTGAAATGAGCCATTATCCAGCTCAATGCTAAGCTAAAGAGAGAGAGAGTGCAACATGTTTACATACAACATATTCATATGAAGGGGAAAAACACCCCCTGGTGCTTCCTGTTCCTGTCACAGAGTACATTTAAGAGATGACTGGCCAGCCTCCACTATAGTAAACAAATGGAGACATACAAATAACACACATACTGATGTATTTGTGAGCATGTGTGTGTGCAGGCATGCTCATTTCTCCTTTTAAGGAAAAGACGGTTCAGCAATAAAATTGCAGAACTGTGTGATTATTCTCTAGCATGAGTACAACAAAATACACAAGAACTCATTTAGTATGAAACCATCTTTGTGTTTTTGAGTTTACCTTGTAGATAAAGTTGGACTTAGGAAGAGAGTTTGACAGCTGTCGGTGATAAACCAGGTTTTTCAGATAATGGCAGACTTCTTTGGCAGAATCATCCAGAATAGGTGAAATGAAGTTTTCTTCATCATCGTCCTCATCATCACTGGCATTGGCATCACTAAGGGAGGAAGCTCGATGTTTAACACCGTTGCGCTGGATGGAGGGTCTCTTGGCACTACCCTCCTCCTCCATTCTGAACATCAGTTCGTCTTCCATGTTGTCTGCTGTTGTTTTGATCAGAGAGGCAGGGAAGGTGAGAGTGAAGCGGATTCAGACAGGTGCAGAAAAAAAGCCACAGTGGTGTGTGTGTATGTATGTATGTGTGTGTGTGTGTGTGTGGCTGCCTTGTTAATACGTGTGCTAAACAACCCTGCATTATGGCTGCACTAATCTACATCTACCATTTACGAGCAGGTAAATAACTAATAAATAAATAAATAAAATACGTGAAAATAAATAAATAAAAACATTTAATGTGATTAAGCTAATTTAATCACCACTCTGTTCATGTGTAGTTAAAGGTTCTTGTCTCTGGAAGAATGCAGACCAAAGCACAACTATTCTCGATATTCCTGGTGACACACTAACGTCCAACGTTGTGCTGTAGAGCAGGCAGTAGCATTAATGGATACTGTTTATAGTAAAAAACGCCTTGGGTTTGATGCACGGATTAAATAAACAACCAACCTTTTTACCGGATGCACATAGACTCCTTCAATCACTGTATCTTGATAGACTGACAGTGGGTTTAGCCACCTCGCTCCTCTTCCTTCTAACAGCTTCAGTTAGAAGATAAATAGGTGGGATTGCATTAACAGCCGTTAAAAACTCCTCCCAAGCCAGAGTGGGCGCTTCCTGATTCTCCACGGTATCCTGAAGGTCCGAGGACGTGCCTGGCAGGAAGCTGCTGTTCTTGTACAGTTGCGCTGACAGTCCACCACGGCGATGCTGTTACTCTGCACGTATCACCATTCTGCAACGTTCTGGCCACGCCCATGCGACCTGCTGCCTTCAGGAATGTCGGAAATGTGATACGCACTTTAATGAAATACGAGATAAAATAAGGTTTCTGGTGACGTATTTAAACTTGCAAGCAAACAAACAAGCAAAAATAACTTAATGAATGCAAACAAGACTACAGCTCTATTAGACAGAGAATAAGATAATAGTAGAATAAGATAATAATAAATGCGACATTTGAAAGCAGCACTCAGCACACCATGTACCAGTACAAGCGAATAATCAACCTCGTGATAAAACTTGGCGTGCCGTTAGTAATTTTCCGACTACTGCAGCGTTAGCACATGTCAGTTGTTTATCACACGAGCTACCAGAGGCACTGTTTACATCTTTTTTCTGCATGTACTTATCTGAGTGACAAATTTCAGAAGTTACGGCTACTTGTGGATTTTAATTATAAGGTTTTGTACAGTTATAAGAGACGGAAGCACGAGTTTAAGCCGTTGTCAGTGTAAATATTCAAACGTTTGCTAGGAAGTTAATGCAGTACCTAGCTAAATGCCAATAGTAACCAGGAGCAAATACAATTAATCGTTTCAACAAAATGTTACAAATCTAACTTGCAAAGTTGGCTACCGTTGTGTGAAGATTGCTGCTGGCTGGTAAAGCCAAGAGTAAGCTCCTTAGTTACCTTTATTTGAAGTTTGTAGTCAACAAAAACAGAAAGAAGTAATGTCTAGAAAGAAGCATCCAAGAGCCAATAGATGCTCATCAAGTATCTGTTCAAGCTAGCAAAGTTGTTAAAAAATAAAATCAGGTCCATAATCAAAGTTTAATGGGCAGAATGTCAGAAAATCAGGGACAACACAAAACAAAGACGTTAGCGGTGGCGCAGTACGGTAGCGTGGCCGAGTGGTCTAAGGCGCTGGATTTAGGCTCCAGTCATTTCGATGGCGTGGGTTCGAATCCCACCGCTGCCATGCGTTTTGATTAACTTTATAATATATAATGGTACTCAAACGGGCAGACTAAACTTCTAAAATCAGAGTTCACAATATATCTGCCTTCTCCTTGGAGCATATAAATGGAAAAGTCAATTGAGTGCTGCCCCCGTGGCTACATGCTTATTGCGGCATCCAAAATAAGCCAAAATTAAAGACAACATAATTGTAAAATAACTCCAAGACAGCTGGGTTTTAAGGGGAGACACTAAAGACAAAGTCCAGCTTTCTAAGTTTTCAGATTCTTTGCATTTGCTTCTGTTATACAAGATAAACATTTACAGCACACATTTAGGTGGTTATCCTTATGAGACGCAAACCTGCAACCTCATGCCACCAAGAGCTCTGATCAGTCAGAGTGTAGGCAGAGAACTGATGTGTCCTATTGTTTCTGGTACTGGAATGTTAGCAATGGGTGGAGTAGCTTCACACAAATGCAATCAGATCACATTAGGTTGGTATCTCGGGGAATGGGGTCTATAAAAAATCTAACATCCACATGAATGACAGGATGTAGGTTTTCCCAGAACAGTGCATTTTAAGAAGATCTGAACAAATTTTTAGAAACCTGTTGTACATAATTTTTAAAATGTTCATTTATAAATAGTCATTTCCTGCTACCTGATATTCTCATCTATGTTTCATCTCAAAGAACCCTCAGCACTTCATTTATATGTTGTATGAAATAGTTAATTTTTTTTTATGTCAGAAGGTTTTTCTCAATGTAAATAATCAAGTGTGGAGGTGTAAATGTGATTTATATTAGTTAAATTCTTTATTCATAGAGCCTCAAAAGGTGAAACATCAAGAGGAGACAGTGGAACATTGAATTTAGTGAATATGAATTTTAAAAATTAACTTAAGGAAATTGATGAAGCAAACAGGTTAACTTCCAAAGTGCCTTTATCTGTACTGGTCTTGCCTATGCAGTATATCAGTCTTTGCTGGGATTACTCCTTGAATATTCCAATAATCCCTGTTCACTGGTTCATTAAGCCTCCTCTTTTTTTTTCAAGTGCTGAGAAGCCACAAATTGCATTTTCTGGATGGCCAACTGGGTGTCTTCAGCAGATATTCCAAGATGCCACACTGCCCTGACGGAGTTCCCAAAATGCGGGTACATGAGAACTTGAGTCCCCTGACCCAGAGCTGCCTCTTCCCCCTCCCCAACCTCACCCATGCGGGCACAAAACTCATGGGGACTCAAAGTGGAATCCAGCATACGAAAACGCAGGATGTTTGTTTCCACGGCAGCCATCTCCACAGCAAACAGAGATGGCTCGCAGTCCAGTAGAGCTGGCAGAGAAGAATAAATTAGTACAAATGGCATGATGGACTACAAAGGTAGTAGGTTCTACAGAAGTGTGGGCTACTCACCCAGAGCAAAGGTTTTTGCATTGCGGTGATCATCCCCTAGTCTTCCTACCATGTCCTGTAAAGACAGCTTTCCAGCTGCAGCAAGGACACCAGCCTGCCTCATCCCTCCACCCAGGGCCTTACGGCACCGAACTGCTCTGGATATGAAGTCTTTGGGTCCAGCAAGCATGGTTCCCACAGGAGCCCCCAAACCCTGATGCACATTAAAAAAAACAACTTTAAAGGTCTCACAGGTCCCCATTGTTGCTTTTGTAGAATCGTGCCTTTCAGACCCACCTTAGACAGGCAGACACTGGCTGTATGAGTGTGCTGCAGTATGGTGGATGGAGGCACCTCCTGGGCCACAGCAGCATTCATCACCCTGGCTCCATCCATGTGAACTGACAGACCATATCGATCTGCTAAAGCACGAACCTTGGAGATGGAAACAAACGCTGGATTGTGAACTTTCTGGGCGTGATATAGATCTCCTAAAAGGTAACCTATCGATCACAATTAACCCGCAGAGTTCCACTCTACTGTTCCTGAGAAATTACTGAAGATATAAACAATAGCATTCGGAGGCGCTAGAGACCTGGTGGAGTTTTAAAGGTTAATGGTCAAGATTACCAGCCTGCGTTGTCTGTTTATATTGCGTACATGAAACAATGCCAACAAGCCCTGACAAACACTAACTGTACCCATAGACAATAATCTATCCTTGTTTTGCAACTGCATGTCTTCCACCTGTGGGTTATAAAAGAAAATGCAGGTTTATTTTTTGTATTGGCTTTACTTTTCAGACCTGGAAGTTACATCCAAGTTTTAAACAAAATGTGCTTTTAATTATGCTTGGAGCTGACAGATAGAAAACTTACATCCCTATGCGGAATATGTTGTTAAAAGCTTTATAAATAATGCACCACAACATCATGATGAATTGTGACTATCAATGCTAATAGACTGTAGATCATAAATTGAGTAATTTGAACTACCATCAAGAAAAAAATGTAAACAGCATTTAAGCTATATTGCATAAACATGCAACACATTTATTACAGCTACATTTAAAAACCATCTTAACGTATGATTCAGATATTACACATGGCTTAAAAAATCTAATAAAAAGGCTGGGAGTTTAGGTAAAGCCCATAATTAAAATATTGAAAATGTGCACTGTGGCACAAGAGGAGCAGCCACAATCACACACACCTCCTGCAGGAAAGGCAGAGGCAGCACACGTCCCCCTTGTATGTTGTGTGTGTTCTCCACACATATGAGGCGTGAGCGTGGGTAATGTGGGTCTGGGTATCCGTGTCGTATCTTTGACTCCAGCTGATCCAAGTCAAATGTACCATCAGGAAGGGTGGTCACTGTGGTGGCGTGGACACCAGCCAGCTGTGTCAACACAGTAAATATACACTCAAGCTTACCAAAGATAAAATGTACCATAGATGCTGCTGCTCCAGCACACTTACCTGTGCACTACCTCCTTGCTCGTAGATGTGCAGGTGGGACAGATCGCCCACAATGATCTCTTCACCGCGCTCCTTGCAGTGCACCATTACTAGGTAATGAAATCCTTGCACATTTACAAACCTTCCAGGCCTCACAAAAACTGACTGAGATCCAGCCAATAAAAACACAGCTTACCTGCGATGAGATTACTCATGGTTCCAGAGGGGACAAACAAGGCCGCCTCCATCCCAAACATATCAGCTGCAAGCTTCTGTAACTCTGTCAAAATAAGACAAATACTATAAAGGTTAGCTAGCATTTTTAATGCAGTCATTATGGATAGCAGAGAAATTTGGGATTAATTATACACTGGTAATTATCATGTGCTAAACCTTACTTAGGTTATGACATGCATTGTATGGAAAGAATAGGGGCAATATTTCAGAAGCCAGCTTTAAAATGTTACAGCATGAATTGTGAAGATCACACATGACCCAAACACTAAAACAAAATCAAGATTTGGGGCATGTTTGGTGGATTTGCGACAGAACTTTGGTAGCTACACTCATCCTGAGTCAAATTAAACAGCAAATGTGAACCTTCTTTAGGACAAACATTCTTTGCTATCTGTGATGATGCTGTGGTAAGGTATCTGTGATAAATGAGGGTGAGAGGATAGAGGAGTTTCTGTTTAATAAACTGTAAAGCCAAAAAAAAGAGTATGGGGGTTGCACTCATGAAAAACTTGCCAAATCTTTTCTGCCAATGCCAAACAGCTCCTTCTGCTAGTGACTTCCATCACCACCCTTCACTGTCAGGCCTAGAGTACGCAATATGTGCACAGGAACCTGGGATGTGGAGGAACATTATGTTCAGCGATGAGTCCAGATTATGCCAACAGCAGATGCACAGTAGGGTCAAAGTTTGGGGAAAACTCAAAGAATGCCTCGCTGATTGCTACACCAATAGAGTAATAGCTTTTGGTGGAGGCAGTGTGATGGTGTTGGGCGGCATGAGGAGGTGCCATGCTGTTCTGTCTGTGTATGGTTCTTCCACATCATACTGAGGTCACTGTTTGTTAAATAAATGATTAGTTCAATTGTTCATGTTGCGGCAAAACGATAACTTATCTGATAACGATACTTCTAAACGATAACTTATCTAAAGGGCGCTGTGGGCTAAAATCGGGGTTATCTGCCAGATGCGTGTTCCAAAGTATTCCAAAGCAGTTCTGTGTTTATTCTTTCAATGCACAGATCAAAAAAAACAAACCCAATTAACGAATAAAACGATATTCTAGCTGTGACAGACCTATTACAAATTATGCAATACACGATCAACAGAAAATGTGACCACCACCGAGCTTACCCCACTCCCTCATCCATTCATTCTAAACAACGGTGAGTTGCTACCTTTTAAACTTTGTGAGACACACGCCCACAGCAACACACCCACCACCCAGATGCCGATGCTGCGCGTCACCTGTGCCACCTCATAAATATGCAAAACATACTAGTATGGCTCCTACATTTCATATGTCTTGTTTCTTCAGACTTTAATGATATAATCCAACAAATGACACCAAACAAAAGTCAATAGCAGAATAAGCTTTTTGGCATTGGCAGAGAAGATTTGGTGCAACCCACATTGTACGCTTAATCTCGTTGTACCGGTGTATAATGACAATGAAGGCATTCTATTCTATTCTATTCTATTCTATTCATACGGAACTGCTGTCCATCCCACACACATATATTTTAATAACAGATGTGATTCAATTTCAAAAGGAAATCAACAGGTTGTCCAACTGCACAAGATTCATTGTCAATAAGCTTTGTTATAACAAAGAAATAACCAACTGAACATAAATTTCCTTACTTTTTGTGAATAGTCACAATGGTAAATTATATGTTGATCCTGCAGTTGACTGGAGTCTCCATTACAAATGATGTGTGCATATCTAATTAGAAACAAATTAATAACCCAGATACTATAGAACAGAATATTATGCAGTGGTTTAAGATTAATTAGTAAGGATCAGACAACTATTTAGGCTTAAATCACATTATGCCTTTGAATAACTAGTGCCAGTGACAGCCCAACCCCCCCCCCGATGAGAAAATCCCGCACTAGGTGCAATAAAACCTCTTGGTTCCAATATTGTTCGTACTTTTCGTTTTTCTTTGAAAACATAATTATTTAAATGAAAAACACTTAAATTACACTTTTATCGCTCTTACCGTTAACAGTTGGGTCATCTCCCATCACGTCATCCCCGACCTCGGCCTCTGCCATGGCCTGGCGCATCTCCGGCCCGGGCTTGGTCACCGTGTCGCTGCGGAGATCGACCACTCGGACGTGGGACGCCCCGCCCGGCCCAGGGTACCTGGGTTTGACGGTGTTGTAGTAGCCCCGTGCAGAGCCCCGTCCTTGCACGGTGTCTGCTTCTGCATCCCAAAGCGCTTTGCTTGAAAAAACAGAACTGCGGTTCAAGATTTTAGATAAAACCCTGCAAGAAAACGTTTTCAAAGACATAACGCTCCTTTGCTTATCATCTTTATCTCGTGGTTTTAGTCTTGAACTTTGAATCATTGGACCTGAACTCGATAATTATTGACTGACTGTAAGGAAAGCTAACGGATTACCTATCAACACAGTGACATGCGCAGAGTACAGTTGACCACAAGGTGGCGCAAATATCCAAATAATATGAACTGAAGCTGAAGCTTACAGTATATTACAGCAGAATGACTGCAAATAGATCAGTTCCACTGCTCGTTAGTCGATTTTTTTATTAAAAGCGGCAATTCCTTATTTGGGAGTTGGAACCCTATTCTGAACCCAATCCAGAGAATTATAACCCTCTCATTTATTTCAATATAAAAAACATAGTCTGATAACATCTCCAGCAGACACACAATTTTATTATTTTTGTATTATGTGAAAAGATTTTTCTAATACAAGTGTGAAATACTACATTGTGCAACAGTCTTGAGACATCTCTCATTCATTTAGATACTGATATGATACCGATCCTCTAAGACAAGTTTTCTTGCAGCCTATGTTTTTCAAGAATTCTTCAGGAATAATTCTCCAGGTTTCTGGAAGGATATTCCAAAGCTCTGCTCTACGCCAGCTACTTGATTATTGCATTGCATGTATTGTTTTCCTGCCAGGATTTTAAATCCTGCTGTTAGATACTGGATTGTTTCAGGGACCTCTTTGCACAGCCTGCATCTTGGATCTTGCCTGGTGTGGTAGATCTAGACGCATATTGCTCTGGTGCTCAAGGCCTGCTCCTGTTCTGGCTTGCCTCTGTCCTGTACTTTAGTCCAACCCTAAATACATACTGTAAGTTATATATTGAGGGTATATTGTTATAAGTTATCATGTTTGTCACCCATTAGGGGAACCATGATTTTAAACCAGGAAGTCCTGACATGGGATCTAAAGGTTGGAATAACCAGAGGGTAAGAAAAATAAAAGATCTGTACAGTGGGGGCACTTTGATATCGTTTGAACAATTAGTTAATAAATATAATTTGCGCATGAAACATTTTTTTTAAATACCTGCAAATTAGAAATTTTATTAATGCACAAATGAAGTCCATTTCAAAACCTTTACTATCCACAGTTGAAAATATTGCAATGAACCACCTTCATTATAAAGGTCTTCTATCAAAATTTTATGATGCAATGGTGGCAGGTTTTAGGAGAACTCTCTCCCTCTCACTTCACTGAATGGGAAAACAACCTCAAAACAGAACTCTTTGCAGAAGACTATGAGGAAGGCCTGTTTTGTATCCCAAACCCAAATCATTAACATCATTTACATCATATATTACACCTGTAAAACATTACTGCTTTAATCCCAGATTCTTAAATTGCTGTAATTTCAAGGTTAATAGAGCATGGTATTCCTCTGCATGAAAAATTGCGTATTTTTTTATACTCTCCCTGAACAGGTGCAAATACTTGGAAGGAAAAGAAAACTGTCAAATTTCTGCCCGTTGCAAGTCAAATGTTTTATTTTTAAAATGAAAAATAAATAAATAAATAAATAAATAAATAAATAAATAAATAAATAAATAAATAAATAAATAAATAAATAAATAAA
>JBAMHW010000024.1:8073808-8087690 GCA_037177495.1 Rhadinocentrus ornatus | reverse complement strand
TATATACCTTGTAAGGTACTCCACTAGGCCCAGGAGCAGAGCTTGCTCTTGCCCTTTTGACTACCTCCTGGATCTCTTTCCAACCGGGCTCCTTCCCATCAAAATCCTGCATTGGTGCAGGTGGATCAATCAGGGACCTGCAAGGGCAAAAGGTGTATGAATATGAAATAATTACCTTTTTGTGGTTTTATGGTGGTTCGTAGATTAGTGTTAAATGGGTTAATTAACAACAAAAACAAAATTATGAAAAGAAAAAAATTCCTTAGAAAAAGATAGGTTTAACGGACCAATGTTAAAAGAAATAGTTTCATAAAGCTTGAAAAACTGTTGCTGAGGACCACGCTAAAAGACTATAGAAATGTTTTAGTGCTTGGAAGCAAAATGTAAAGAAATAAGAGGCTGATCAAGACTTTAATGTTCAGAAAAGTATTAAACTATTTTCAACAAAGCTGAAGCAAAAGATGAGCACTGAATACTTTTAAAATCAATATTGATTCATAGAAGATTCTACAATATATATCTTAATGGCAAATGTGCTTATGCTTAGATTTTGTTGTTGTTCCTGAAGTACTTTACAAACAAACCAAAAACCAAACAAAACATCAGAACAGAAACAATCTATAAGTGTGTTTTCACTCAAGACTGTTGATGCCACACCTATTTACAACTTTTACTCTTTCTCCATACTCATCTATGCCCATAACATGTCGTGTCTTATGCAGAATATACATTTTGATTTTGAATACAAACTAATGCAATCTTCTCAGCTTGGGCTGCATAATTCCTCCACAGTGAAAGAGGCATGTATGGAAATGTCTCTCCATCTGTGTGTGTCTGTCTGCCCCCTTGCTAGTTTGAATGATATGTTTACAGCATGTTGTAGCTACCAATACTCTGAAAATACTATGACACTTTGAGATTCTTCAGGGGTCACAGGCCTACTTTTGGCCTGACTGATAATCACCCATGGCCCCTTATGATGAGAGCTCTACAGCAGGTAAAGACCCCAATCGTGGCAAAGAGAGACTAAGCTGGTTTCATCAAGCACCTTCTGATGGGAAATAACACTTCTGTCCTTCAGTTCACTGGTAATAAGTCAATATTTGGAGGTGCAGGTTTGTGGGAATTTCACCATCATGGACTTCGATCATCTGTCTGACGAATGCCACAGTTTACATGTAGGACTCACCACCCCTCCCGCATTTCCCACTCTCATGCACACTCTTGCTGTCTTAGCTTATTTCCATCAGTGTGTGTTATCACGGCTGCCCCTGTACTGTAGTTAAAGTACAGCTCCAGGTTTTATGATCCATAACAAGTCGTCATTAAAAGTCATTAGCAAACATCAGCATTGTAAATGAGCCGCAGTCGGTCTCCAGAGCCCCACAAGAGCTGTGAACAGGGAGAGATAAAAGATGCATCAGTAAGCAAGGCAGAGCGGCGATGGATAACTGTGATATGATGGGGAAAGGGAGACAGACGTTTAACGGGATCGCCGATGACACCTTGCTATGAAACTTTTATTATCATATATATATATTTTTTGTCTGTGTGTGCGCTCCGTAGCTTTCATTGTGTTTTGTTTCTCTCAGATGCCTTCCAGCATTCCTTATCTGCTCACGGTGGGGAGAGTGGTGTTTTGGAGAAAATATTGAATTAGAGAAAAAGAGGCAGAGAGGGAGAAATGAAAGAGAGGGAGAAATATTGACTCCTTCTGGGAAGGAGCGAGACGGCAACGCCTTTCCAATAACCATAAACCCACTGGGCTGAAAATAGACGAGCCGAATGAATAAACTAATGTGTTCATCCCACATGAGCTCTTCTCTTTCACGGACGGAGCGGAATGGAGGCGACCCCCCTCCATCTCCCTTCTCCTCCCTCTCCTTCTTTCTCCTTCTCTCCTCTTTCACTGAGGCCATTATTTCTCCACCATGACGAGATGCATTAACCGGAACAAAACAGGTGTTTATGGGAAGTCCTCCCTCCAATGAGTTTTTCGTGCACACAAAAACTTTTCATGCAGCGTAAAGGTGTCGACATCAGTGCCTGTGAAACAAGACTCACATCTGTTTCACATTTCATCCGATCCTCCCCTTTACATATGTCACAAGGCTATCTTTGCGAGGGCATTTAGTGACAGTGCCCTCTCAAGCCCCTGATCGCCTTACAATGTAACCTAAACTCTTAAACCAAACCTTAACCTTCAAACAGCTGGACCAAACAAAACGTTCACACTCAATTTTGGATTTTACATAACTTGGTGGACAAATAGGCTATGCTTCATAGATATCATGGAGACATTGCAGCCAGTACTTGTCTAGCCGTATATATAACCTAACCCTAAAATTTGGAGTCAGTTTACATAATTTCTTACAAAAAAAAGTTAATTAAACCAAGTGCATACTCTAGAGGAAAGATGTATGTGTTGTAATACATAATAGCAGAAAATCACATCCCCAAATGGCAAGCCCCCCGCCCCCCTAAGTGTCAGATGGCTCAGGTCAGAGCTCTGTGCAAGCCGGTTTGAGTCTCTCACATAAATCTCTTTCTTGTTTGGACTTCACCTTACATGTGGGCTATGTTATGTTGAAACCTTTTCCCAGACCACTGACACAAAGATGAGAGCACAAGAAAGTCTTAAATATTTTTATATGCTGAAGCAATACAGTATCCATTGAGAGGGCCTAAGGGACCCAACTCAGACAGTAAACAGACGTGTCAGTGTGCTTTTGGCCATATTGTTTACTTTTGCTTATATTTTCTACATTGATGTCTCATGTGTCCATCTTCTTTTTTTATGGAGGATAATCTAATGTGATTGTGGTTAAAAAATGACATTTGTAAAGCTCAAACTGCATCACTTGTTTCCACAGAACTTGCTGTGAACAGTTTTTATTGGAACTGTCTTCTTGGGCCCAAATAGTCCAAAAGAAAGTTCCCTGATAAAAAAAAAAAAAAAAAACAGGGCTGTAGTGACCAGAAAGTTGGTTCTGTAAAGACACAAACAGAAAATATATGCAGATCTTAATGAGTTTAAAGAATGATTAGTTTTCATGTGTTTATTTTTTCTTTTTTTTAAAGTCTTTATGCATTGTGGTAAAGATAGCTGCTGTATGATAATAGCCGCTTAACCAGACCATCAAAATCAGCCGCTGTAGTAATCAGCTGCAACCACCATCGCCTGCAAGCACTCATTCATCCATCCTTCATTTATCGGCTCGCCCATTCTCTTCTCAGTCAGTCATTTCTTATTTTGTTCATTCAGCTGTAACTATAGACCCTGACCAGCCCGTGCAATTTCACTTCCGAGAACCATCACAGCTTTTTTTCTACCTCCATCTGCAACATTCATTTACCAGACCTTCAGTTCACCCCTCGCAGCGATGCTGTCACCCCCTTGACCCCCTTCTCACTCCTTCCCCTGTTCTTAATCCCCCTTTCCCACATTGCCTGCTTCTTTCTCGCTTCCCTCTCCATCTCTCTCTGGGAAGTCATGTGACTTCTCTGAAGCTGAGCCCTATAAACCAGCAGTACTTGGGGGGCTCAATGTGTACACAGCCCTCTGATTGGCTCCCACATTCAGAAACTGCATGGTGCACACACACGCATTGCAGATCCCTTCTGCTCCTCTTTTAGAAACAAAGGTGATCCTTCACGTTTAAAAAACAAAGATAGGAGGGGGGTGGGTATGAGAGTGTGTATCTATGTGAGTGCATGTTTGAGCAAGTGTGCACGCGTATACTCGTTTTGCAGTTGAAAAAACATTCAAATACAGGAATGACTATTGGCCTTTAATGAGTTGGTTTTTCTCACAAAATAAAATCAATTACTAAAGCCTGAGCTCTGCCATTTGTTTCATGACAGTAGAGAGAGAAATTGTGTGGTTTTTTATATCCAAGCAGATCTTTGCTGAGATAAAACAGAGGAACTGCTGGAGAAGTATTGCTCACATCGTCAGTTTGGTTTGAAGGTTTCAGTTGGGTTTAATTTGCAATCAGATCTTCTGTGTAATTTGAAAAATAGACAAATAAATTAACAGACAGTTGTTTTGGTCAATGGTAACTGTAGCTTCAGGAAAAGTAAGAGGGAATTAATGATTTTATCCACTGTTCCAACCACAGTGTAGACTGCTGATAAAGAAACGTCAAACTCAGTGGAGCCTCTTTGATATCTTTTGACTCTTCACTGCATAACTGACTTGTTGCTGGGTTTCCATTAACAGTCATTCAGAATCCCCAGAGGATTAATCGCTTATGAAATGGATTGGTACAGTTTTTATACAGATGTGTACATTCCTTAGGGGAAAAATTCTAATTACTACTGTCTTCTCACTTTTAGTAGAAAGCATGAGCACCAGCACATGTGTAGAGCGTCACAACAAATAGTTTTGCTGCACTGGAGGCCACTCACTTTTCCATACCATGCCTTTCTTTAAAAACAGTGTGTACATAAGCAAAAATTCCTAAGTTTCTCAAAAAATATAGGCCAACATGTCCACAGACTGCTAGGCAGTAGAAAATAAGTGAACAACAAAGCAATATTCAGATTTAGTCCTTAAAAATCATCTGAATTTTAGGTTTTTCATCTAAACAATGTCAAGGGTGATATACTGTCACTCTAGGTACCTGCCACAAACAGCAGGCAGATAGATTCAATTTAACACAATTAAAATTTGACTAATACATGCTGTCTTAACTGTATCTCACTGTTTTCTTCAGTAAAACCTGTCCAGCCCCAAACACACTTTTAGATTATTCTTTGTTTCAGGGGGAAAAGGTGAAAAACTCCCTGACAACTAACTGCTTGAGATCAAATAAAGTCGATCTACGTCAGTGGCTACCTGGTGGATGGGTATTGTGACACAAGAGGAGTGAAAGAAATGATGAGTGATGTTAGTCAAAAAGGGTTACAAATGATAATATTTCTCTGCTACAACTTTGCCACATCTCCAATTTCCTCTCACCCTTCTTTCATTGTAGCGTAGTTTATCTCTTTTCTTTCTTTAAAAATGGCAGCTTTACGTTTTTATTTTACACAGAAAACTGAATTCTTCTTACTCTTAATATATTACTCAAGTAAGTTTGAACTATTACCCTAATTTAATACTGCAAGAAGGGGAACTAGGAACTCAGAGTTTTCCGATTTCAAGCCAGGAGAAAAAAAAAAAAAAAATCAAAGAAAATGTCACAAGAAGTCGGATTTCTTGTTGGTAACTCAGAGGATATTTCTCAACTTTAACTTCTGCCTTTTAGCCTGTATTGTCCTCATACAGACAGCTTCTACAGTAAACAAGTAATTTCTTTTTTGTTTATCTGATAAAACATTAGAAAATGACCTCTTGTGGATTTTTAGCTCATCTTTTTCTTCAGTAAAGTGTTTGGTGGAAGCAAAGGAACATGGCAACGTGGAGTTGGCCATTTATTTTTCCACGTTCTGACTTCAAACATGCATCATGTTAAATGCAACATGCTGGTAACTGGATATCTGAGCCCAAGAGCCCCATGCTCTCCACTTATGAATGTGCATATGGTAATGCTTGAACTGCTCATGTTAACAAAATGCAGTCCTTCAGTCCAGCTGTAGGGACACAGAGTGACACCTGAGAGTGTTGGTGGGTTTGGTCTCAGTCCACCCTGTTACTGTAAGCCATTTGGCATCTGAGCTTCTCTGCTGCTGCGCTTGTGCAGCTGTAAGCAGAGAGCAAAAAAACCTTCCAGTTAAAACAATACATCTGTGCCTATGACAACACGCCTCGCAGCTGCCTTTAACAAACTGTTTTTTACTTTTCGGTTCATCCCAGTTAAGTTTAGATGCTGGTCCAGCCAAAATGAGCCACACCCATGTGTTGGGCGGTCCAGGTGTTATGGGAAAACCATTTCACTGAGGAGCTGTGGGAAATGTTAGTCACAATGAGTCTTGAACATTACAGAAAGTGTGTGTTGTGTGTGGGGGGTAGGTGGGTTGTCAGCGTGAAAAATATTGCGACTTGATTTTTTGTGTGTGTATACATGTGTCACAATGAGCTGGTCGATACAAGTTAAGACTGTGCCTGTCTTTACAGGCTTGGACACACACATAATCATACATTCACACATGGTATTCAAGTGTGTTTTCCTGTTAGCATTCTTCCCATATGGTTTTTATTGATCCATGTCCCTGTTATACCCCTTCTGCTGCCTTGCGTTCGCTCTGTCTGTGTGCGCTGATGGTGAAGGAATGATGGAATGCTGGAGGGTAAATCTCTGGTTTCCTGGAAGCTGGTCTGGCTTTATCAGAAGCGGCTGTGACAATACTTGAGCTGATGGGCCAACCGAATGTCTTTCCTATACGCACCGATCACGCTGCAAGGAGTATTCCTGGAAGAAATAATCAGCAAACTGGAGGTCCTTCCTGGAAGGCTGCTGTAGACTGCCAGTTGCAGGGCATTTTCAAAACCTCTTAATATTGTTTCCACCTTCAAGGACTGACACGGTTGACATTGGCAGGATCTCAGAACTGCAATAACACACACAAGAATCTGTTGATAACAGTCAAACTTTAATCAAGAACATTTTTAATTCAACTTCCCATTGCTTAACTGTGTTATTAAAACATGTTGAAACTGTGAGTTTGAATGTTTTTATTGTTGGGGGGAATTAAAGAAATTAAAACTGAGCTCAGTTGTTTGAGAGACGGGTGTTGTACTTGGCCGGGGACACTGTTGACAACTGTTGAGCTGGACGCTGCAAGCCATAAACTGAAAAAATGAATCATAGCGGAAAGATTTTCTGGGAGTGTGTGTGAGATTCGCAAGAGGAGCGAAGGATACAGGCAAAATATTCCAGCTCTACTCACCAGGCAACTATGAGGAACATAAAAATGAGTCACTGTGAGCTGAGCTGGCTTATTTAGACAATGTGTTTGTGTGTTATACTGGATTATTCTGGTTGGAATTTGGGAAGACAGCTCACTCATTTGTTTGTCTTTTGACCTACGTCATTTCTGTCAAGTGCCCTCCTCAGTTTTCCTCTCAGAAACAAATAGTGTTGTCAGAAACACACAAAATGAGGTCTGAAGAATTGTGATTACTTCAGCTAAGGTAAGCTGCAAAAAGCAGAATCTCTCCAGCCTCATTATCAGAGATGTTTATGTAAAATATTGATGTCAGCAACTCAGTTTCACTTCACATTTCAGATTTTTTTTAACTTGATGCTCTGTGTGCATCATTTCAGAAAACTACTCTCATCAGTGCTCCCTTGTCTAACACATGAACACACACTCATACTTACACACCAACACCAGGAAAGCCGTAAAAACTCAACTCAATTAAAGTGCCTCTTTCCTGGAAGCCAGCCTGAGACAGAACACAAGGTATGCAGGGAATGGGAACCGTCTGTGTGTGTGTGTGTGTGTGTGATGGGTGGGTGGGGGAGGGGGGTGATCAGAAACTCACCTCCAACTTAATTTTACCAACAGCAGTCTTGCTTGATCATCCACTTACGCGCACACACTCACACTCTGCACTGGCTGCAGACCATCATAAATCTCCTCCACGTGGACCCTTTCACCTATCTGACCTCACACATATACGCACACGCACATACTCCCCAGAGGACACCATCCTCTCTCAGCCCTTCAGGCAGGATGTATAAAACCCTGCTGCATTCCTTTCCAGTTAGGTCCAACCCAAAGTGAGCTTTCTACACAGTAACTGCTGTGTCAAAGGCTGTAAGGATACATGTGATGGAGTTAACCTAACTCTGCTCTTCTGGGAATCCCTTTGTTGCACTGTGTTATGGACATCAGCTGTACTTACTCCTCCCTTTCCCATACATTCTCTGATGCTTATGGAATTTACCCACAATGCTCCACTAAAGAAAATGAGAAGTGAGAATTGCAGTAATTTTACACGAGGTGCACCCGCCTCGCGCTGCTGCTTGTAGCGCAGAGACGGTGCTTTCAAAGCTTGCCGACAGCTTTGTTTAACTAGGAAATCCCATTTGTCAGTAAATAATCTTGTTGTAAAGCCAGGAACTGCTGGAATACAGACTGCTTTATGATACATACAGTAAGTTAGAGCCAGTCTAGTCAATATTGACTCAGAGACAGAATAGAAAAGTAGAAGAGGTGGCAAAGAAAACAAACAGTAAAGTAAGACACGTGGCAAATGCATTGGCTTTTGTAAAAATAGTGCTCTTTAATATAAATTATTGAAATATTTTAGAAATATAAATATGTGCAACGTTCCTTTTCATTTATTTTGTAATGCTTTGTCATTTCCGATATTACAGCTTGTATTTTGCCAGACTAGTGGCCAGCCTTTTGCAAGAGAGTCTTTATAAAAGACAAATGATTCACAAACACATGGTCCACCACTGCAGCACATGTAAGAACTTGGTGTTGATGCGAGTACAAGACCCAGATCTGACTCAAACAATGATTCATTTTAAGCTGTAATCCAGTGCCCTTGTCTCAAGTAGCCTTGTTAAAAGCAACCAATTACGTATGGGTCACAGGTGAATGTAAGAAGGGGCCAAATAGAAAAAAAATAACATAAAATACAATCTGGGTCAAATCTGAGTCTTGTAATATTGTTTTACCAAAGGCATGTTTAAAGAATCACTTATGGGAAGACTGTTTCCTTGACTTTCAGACAGACAAACCCAACTGTTCCCTCCTTTAGAGGTGAGATGAAAGGCAAATGGGGCAAAAAAATTTGTTAAAGAACAAAATGTTCAAATAACAGCTTATTTCCTCCTTCATAAATGGTGTAAGAAAAGCAGGAGAGAAATAGCACAGACACTCAAACACTCAAGCCCATTCTAGCAAAAAGAAATAAGTCAATGATGTTAATCTAAGGAGGCCTAAAAAACGGAGTTAAGACTAAGCCAAGTCTTTTTTATCACACTGGCTGCTATATTTACAGGAGCAGTGTCCCGTTGAACTCTATCATCAATCACATCACTGTTTTTGTTAAGCTGTATACCAGTATGTCTCCTCCCTCTTCTCCCTTACCCTACCCACCACCACTGCTCTCTATCCTCTTCAATTTCTCTTTCCTAATCCCATTTCCCACTCTTCTTTCTCTTTGATTCAAACCCTTTTGTCACCCTCAGCCACCTCCTTCCCATCTTTGAGCTCATCATCTTTAACCCCTAGTAAGCTTTACAGTGTCACAGACATTTTTTTCACCTAATCTGGATAAAAATAAGTTTTGCTATTTAGTTTGGTCCAATGCCAAAGCTTTGTGTCAGCAACAAGCTTTTGTCTCGGCAACAGCAGTCTGTTCTCTGTCATTGTCAAAGTTAATAAGCATAAAAAAATTAAAAAAAAAAAAAGTGGGCAGGGTAATGAAGGACAAAACAAGAAACAAACAGGAAAAGGAGAAAATGCTTTGTAATGTCTTTTATCCCATGCTAACAATACCTTCATGTGGGCTTGTACCTGCATGTGTGTGTTGCTAGCGTGCAGGGCCTCCCCACTCCCCTCTATGTGGCAACACTTGCGGGAAACAGCAATGGAAAATGTGTTCAACCACAACACACAAATACACACACACTCAGACAAACAAATACTGTGTGCTGGGCCCCTCGTTTGGACTTAGCCTTTTCTCTGCAACTTCTTCTTCATTCACTACCTTTCAGCCTCTTTGCCATCTGTCTCTCTGTCCGCTGATCCAAAGTGTGGTAAATGTCATGCTGACAGAGGAGATTTCTGCTTAAGCACATTAAACCCACCGGAACGCCAGTGGTGTCTCGATCACGCATTTTCTGTCATCTTCTACGAGGCATTGCTCTGCGTCTGAATCAGTCATAGGAAACATTGGCCTTTGACCTCTGTCCTCATCTGCCACTCTCGTTAGTGGTCAGTTTGTTCCAAGGTGGAATGGACGAGGTAATCGTTGGTTACCCAAATCACGCTCCTCATCCAAGGCTCTAGTTAGACGGCGCCCATCAGTGATATGTGATCAGCTGACTTAGGCTTCTATGGCAAACTGACCTTCCATTAATATCTAAGGCTCAGTCTGGTCAGTCTCTGGTGGCGCAAGCATTCTCGTATGCTCCGAGAACTGGTCTGTGCGGCCCTCCAGGCACCTGGTCTATGTACAGGAACCTCTGCATGTCCTGTAAGTCAAATAGGAGCATCATAATCCTCCAGGAAGTCTCTAAGTGTGTGCGGGAGCTGCTCAGGCCGCTCCGATGCACCAAGGCCTCTGTTGTTCAGCGTCCGTCGGCACATGTGCTGCAAGGATGACAGGGAAGTTAGAAGGGGTCGTCGCAACTCCAAAGGGATTTTCTCTCCATCGGTGTGGATCAGATAAACATTGCGCGCCTTCATTTTTGCCTCTCCTGAATTGCCCCCATTTCCAGTATCTGGCCCTTTCCCCATGTAATGCGCTATGAGTTTTAGCACACAGTCAAACTGTGGAAGCTCTTGGGTATTTTGAGCATCTGGCTGCAGGAAGAAGCCACCTCCCTCACTGTGGATGCGTAGGTTCTTTGTTCCTCGAGCTGTTTGCACAGACAAGGTGAAGAAGTGGTGGTGGTCTGAAGAGTCGCGGATCAGAAAGGTGCCAGGCGGTTCAGAGCGCAGCAGGGTGCTGGCCTCCCGGCCCCCAACAGCACCCCAGTAAAAGCCACTTTCCTGGAGCTTACGCAGAGCATGCATCACCTGAAACAGGTAAAAGCAAACAGTCATTAGCATGCTTTATCATCCAGTGAACGTCAATCAAAAAATGGCTACTTCTTTAAGAAGTCAGGTTTGACTGACCTGCTGGTAGTGTTCATGTGAGCGGAAGGGCTTGTAGTGATGTGGGGTCAAGTGTGGCCCCTGAACACTGCCCTCCGAAGAGGACGCACCGCTCATAGCGAGGAGGTGGTTCTGTCCACTGAAGGTTACCATGGCGCCATGGCCCCCTGCCTCTGCTCGCTGGTCAAGAGGCAGGGGGCCAAGGACAGGAGCTTCGAGGTGGACAGGTGGAAGGGAGTTTTGGGCCAAGGAAGAACTGACAGAGGGGCAAAGGGGCGACGGTGGTGGGGTCACACACCGGGTCCAGGGCCCCGGGGCAGAGGAGTCTGATGCATCCAGAGAGGGGCTGGGAGAGAGCACCAAAACACAGCTGGAGGAAGACGGAGCATTTATTAGACATTTTCATCTATATATAGACTAATGACATGCAAACATGGAGGCAATAAAGCTTAATTGGAAACTTACACTTCTTCATAAGCAGTGACATAAACAAATGGCCACTTTGCCACACTGGAGTTCTCAGTTTACCCCCATAAAATGCAGTTATGGCGACTGTGACAAATGCATAAAGCAGGACTGGGCCATGAGCATGCAGGTTATATATAGTTTGAATGAAGCATCCGCTGCTACTGCACCGTGCAGCCAGACAGCAACTGGATCCTGATTGCTTTCAATTGTCTTCGATCGGCGCACCGCAACAAGGGATTTCTAAATCGGGGTCACTGTGAAAGAGCCCGACTTGCTTTTTTCCTTCTCATTCACCCTTTTTTCCCCCTCAACTACATAGAGCTTTATCCCTGCTCCGGAGAACCTTTCTCCGGTTTCACAGTGACTGAAAGGGTGCCCCGTCTGCTGCGGGAATTTAGGTCGGCTTCACGGACCGGACCGAGAGACGGCGGGGGAAGGCAGGAGGCGCCATAACCGTTCAAAACCGCAACCGAACAAGTCGGTCCCTTACCCATAATACTATACGACAGTCCTAAAATGTATACCTCCTGGTCCGCGTGCACCAATAGCCCGAACGGCTACAAGACAACATCGGTACCTAATCGTGCTATACTTATATAGTTGGTGTATGTAGTTTTCGTATTGGTCCGTCCACTTGAATCACGAACCGCTTTAGATGTGCTTTCACAACTTACCTTGCGGATATGTTCAGCCCCGCACCGCAGCCGCTCGTCGCCGAAGAGAAATATATGCAAACTACCCGAAAGTAGTGCTAGCTGAATTATTAACTCAGGCATTAAAATCCAAAAAACAAAAATATCCACAGAGTGTGGGGTTTCTTGTCGGAGCGAAGGAATGTGGCAGTGGTGATATCTGCCGGAGAGATTCCGTGTGTATGTGTGTGTGGAGGAAGGTTACTGGGGGTTGTTTCATGAGTAAAGCCGATGTTCGTAAGGCTCCGCCTCCTCCGTTCAGAGGTTCTTCCAGTAAACACACGCACGCTCGCGCCTGGCCGCTCGCACGCACGCAAAGAACAGGCATTCGTGCTCGTGCTTCACGCTTGGCAGATTGCCAATAAATAATCAACGTGACCTTTGCCGGGCTGTTTCCTGGTACTAGTGGATTCCCTTCTCGACAAGGTGAAAAAGTTAAATGCTCCACATATGGCCCAATTCTAAAAAAAAGAAGAAATGTGATATGTATAAATATGGAACAGGATTGAATGACTTACATATTATCTGCATATTTTTCTCGTATGCTGACTAAACAAAAATACACTGTGTATTCATATTTGATTAAGAAGTAAAACTTCACAAGCTGCTTTAAGCCACTTAATTGTGTAGAGCAAAGATCTATAACAGTGCATTTAATTTTTGACATGAACTTTAGTAGCTGTGTAATAATATTTCAGTAACTATATTCACTTCACTATCTCAGAACTATATTTCAGTAAATGCTACCCTACTATTTGCTTAGCTAAGCTTTGTTTCTCAGTTCTGGTATCTCTACTAAGCTTCAACAAATTCTCACATTAAAACAGAAAATGTACATTAAAATATTTCTGCATCAAAATCACCACCCACGTCATTTAATTTTTAATTACTTGTCATTACAACATGATAGGTGATCAATGTCTAACTGTTCAGTCTACAACACCGAAAATGTGTAAAGCTATTGTCTCTCAGGCTGTCACGCCATATTAGGAAGCATCTGATTTACTGTAAGTGCTCTTAAGCAACAAGCTGTTATGTTTTTCTTCTGCAGTGTATTACCTGACATATTGTTTAACAAGGAAGAAAAGATTGTTTATATAAATATAAAATATGTTCCTTTATGGGTTTTTTTTATCTGAAACATTATCAATGCCAAATTTTGCCAGTTGATGGCATACATTATGAGAAATATTTTTATGCCTTTCCAAATTGTGTATTGCATAAATACCCAGAAAAAAGTCCTAGCATTAAATTTCTTCTTCTTTTTGATAATTTTTTTTATTACTTTTCAAGAAGAAATAAACTTGGAAAGTTTGGTCCAGACTATTAATAAAAAAAAAATAAATAAAAATAGCTTTGACAAAACAGTAGTACTACATCTAGTAGTAGTACTGCTGTGCAATACAGTTAGTAGTACTAGTACTAGTAGTACTAGTAGGATGTTCACGCTTGTCTTATCTCTTGCTCTTTAACTTTCTCTCTTTCTTTTCCTCACTTATTCCCATAACGTCCTATTGGGTTTCTTTGCTGAATCAGCCATATTACATGTTCAAAATGGCCAGTGTGTTGATATCAATTGCTGCTATGTGATGTGGTGCTGTAAAACAAAACACAACTGTAACATAATGCTCCAGGCTTGAACACAAAGTTAGGGGGTTTCTCATCTCTGGGAATGGTGCAGGGCAATGACAGCTCCAGGGATGCACATAGTGAATATCAGTGTACCATCAAAAGTAGTCAGAAAGAGAGTTTTGAGAGAAAAGAAAAAGGTTTTTTTAATCCAAAGAAAAGACTAGGTGCCATAAAGCAAAAGCTGACTCAATATGCTCTGGGCTGGAACACAAAGTTGTGAAGTGCAGTTTCTTAGCCCTGAAACGCTGCGGGGCAATGGTTGCTTAAGGAATGTGTATAATGAATGTCAGTGTGCCATCAAAACAAGTCAGAATCTGAGAATTTTAAAGGTTATATACTTATGTAGTATTGTTTAATATATA
>JBAMHW010000024.1:8045700-8056337 GCA_037177495.1 Rhadinocentrus ornatus | reverse complement strand
GAATAGAATGCCTTTATTGTCATTATACAACAGTACAACGAGATTAAGCCATCGCCAAACAGTGCACAATAGAATTTAAGAAAAATAAATAAGCAAAATAAAATAGCATAAAGGCACATACGAAATAAAAAATAAACTAAATCAAAAATCTCCCTTTCCTCTTTTCAGGGCCAACCTGAGCGATTCGTACTTCACCAACAGACAGGATCGCTACGTGCTGCTGGAGAACTGCAGGGAGGTGGCGGATTTTTTTTCCGACCTGGTGGAAGCCGTGGGGGACGTCTCCCTGCAGCTTCAGCCTGACGACTCGGTCACCATGCTGGAGGGCATGGTGCACCCGTACAAAGGTAGAAAGCAATTGCAGTTGTATGCACACAGGTTTAGTTTAACACTCCAGCCTGTTTTTGGCAATCTGTGAAACGTTAAGCTCGGTTAGGACCTGGTGTTCAGCACCAGTCGCTAGCGGGTTTTGCTAATGGAGTGTGAAAACTTTAGACAGGCAAAGAAATGCTGCTCAGGGAGACAGGCTCTCTGAGAGTGTAGTGAGCAGGATCAGATGGAGAGAACTCTTGTGGTTTGCAAGCCTTGCAGCTGGATCTGAAATTGTCAGGATTTTGCTTCACATACACACACTCATAATGTGTGTCTGTAACTGGAACATGGTGTGCCAGGATGTTAGTTTGAGAGATTAATGACATCATGTCTGTAGGACTGGGCTGCAGAAATGAACACCAGGAATAGAGATGTGATGTCATAGTGTTGCTGGAAGAAGATATGTTGTGGGAACACGCACGCACACACACAGACTGTACTGGGCCTCGTTCATACAACAGTCATCTGTAGAGTGCAGTGAACAAACCCTAACATTTTCACAACTGTGTTGCTGGCCAGGAAAAACAAACTACATGTACTTATGCAAGTTTGCTGAATCTTTATGAAGCTGAAAAGGGTCAACTTGCCTTCACAACCAGACACACAGACAAAAACAAAATAAAAAATCCCATTCTCTGATAAGTAGTGGTGGATCACTTGAAGTGGATCACCACAGGACAAGCCAGAAAACATGGAAAAACACTCCATATCTCAATAACAGCTCACACACGTACCAGTGGGAGTATCTAACCTGATAAATTAAATAACCAATTTTCTTCACTTCATCTTGGCATCCAGTATGTTTACATGAGCTTAAATAGTCTTAAGCTTGATAGTCTGACTAAAATTGGGACTTTTACTTTAAATGTCCAACTGAAATCAGTTTGCACTTAAATGGTTATGGTGAATTAATTTAATTTATGAAACAAACCTGCTAGAAATGTAATATTACATGTATATTTAATGAAGAAAACCTAATAGTAATTGCCAATAAGAGCTAAAACATGAAAAAAAGTATTTGGTTTTCAGACTTTGTAAAAGGAAACAATGCACACATTTGTACAGCAAAAGATAAGAATGCCACAAGACAATGTTTTAAAGGAAACCGTCTATATAAAACAGTCAAATTTATCAAACTAGCAAACGATGTGAAAATGTGATATTTCGCTTAGCTTCACCCAGCTGTTTCTACACAGATGTTCATGCAAAATAATCCCAACCACAGATTATATTATAATTATGAAGCACATAGCTGAAACTTAGACACACCCAAACAGCTGAGCATGCTGCAAATTAAACTGTTTTCCATAAATTACCCAGTACCCAATGCACACAACATTAGCAGTCATATGACCTCGTTACCAATAGCAGCATCTGTTGTAAAGGGTTCAGATGCCAGTGGGTTTATTTCTGGATACAAATAGAAGTGATGGGCCAGACTGGATTCTCACGGATGAAGCCACACAGTTTGTTATTACTTTATAAGTTTTATTGATATTAAAGTTTACTTTTCATGGGTGGTCTGAGAATTAATAATAATAATCTCATGTTTGTTTTGATAGATTTTTAAAATCTTGAATAACATAATCAAGATCTTATAGTAAGTATGTATCAACTTGGTCTTACTTTTATATCAGCATATCAGTTTAAATCATGAGCAGAATTAATTTGTGTATCAAGTTTAATTAGTCTATTTAAGTATTTGCTGCACAAACTTTAAACTAATTCCGATGATTTCTGAAATTAAAGTGTGTCTATATCTAGTTGCGGCACATTGATGCTCTCTTGGTCATTGTTGTTTTTGGCTCCCAACCAGGACAGTAATGGTGAAAAAAAAAAAAGCTAATCTGCCTTTATAGTTTAGGTAACCATAGTAACACTGTGAGCACTAAGAAAAATCCCTGGTTACTTTTCAGCATTTGGAAAGGACAAGAGAGTTAATTTTAACTGTCAGCCAATCAGAAGCTATAATTTTTAGCTCATTAACTGACATTTCACACACTTCAGTATCTTTCTGTCTGCTCCAAGTCTGAGTTGTTTCCATCACTTTTGAGAACATTACATGGACTCGTTTCCTGAAGAATCACCAGAACCATAACTACTATTTTTGAGCCACCACGGTAACCCCAACCTTAACCTAAACATGACATTACTGTAATGTTTCCACTCTTAAACCAAGTGATTTACATTCTGAAAGGGAGTCTACTCCTTACAACATGAGTCATAAACACACACAGAAAGCACAGAACGCTGTGACCCAGAGATCATTCTGACCCGTCTCCCGCTTTGCCTCTTCTGTGTGTCCCACTCACTTACACACTGTGTCTCTGTGACACACAGGCAACCGGCAGGACTTCTCAGCGGTGGCGAGGAAGCGGATCATGGAGGTGGTGAACATGGCCCACATGAGGCAGAAGCTGCAGCACCGCTCTGAAGACTCCGAAGACGAGGGGATGAGCGAGGGGGAGGAGGACACCTGGGTGTTCCCTCTGGTGCAGATGAAACCTCTGGGCATTCAGGTGGACGAGCAGGTCACACAGGTGAGACCGGGTTGATTGGTTGTGTGTTGGGTCAGGCAGTTTGTCTCTGAATAATCAATTCACAATTCACAGAATTATATTAAGAGAAATGGCACTGTAGATCTTTTTTTCTTTTCTTCTTTCTCTTGCCTTCCAGCGCCTGCTGACGGATGCTGGGCCAGAATCCACCATCTATTTAACATCCGGTTACTTCAACCTGACCCGGGCCTACATGCGACTGGTGCTCGGGACCGGAGCCAGCTACCGCATCCTTACCGCCTCCCCTGAGGTCAACGGGTTTTTCGGGGCCAAGGGTGTCGCTGGAGCAATCCCTGCAGCTTACATTCACATCGCCAGGCAGTTTTACAACCAAGTGTGTCGACAGGGGCAGCAGGAAAGAGTCCACCTCCATGAGTACCACAGGTCGCAGTGGACGTTTCACGCCAAAGGTCAGCCAAACAGCACACGTACTCATCTCTAAAACCGATCACCTCAACTACTGAAGTTTCAACTAAAGGTCCCAGTCCTCTTTTTTAGGATTAAAATGGGGTTTTTTTTGTTTTGTTTTTTGTATTTCTACTTGTACTACTTGTATTTGTGTTTTAATAATAGGTAAATTATATAAATAGACAAGTCTGCACATGCAGGAAGATGCTGAAGAAAACATGTTTAGTTTTTTTAGTGTTACACAGATGAAAATAATAATAATAATTATAACGATGATGATGATAATAATAATAATTTATATAGTTAGATTTATATAGCTCTTTTCAAGGCACCCAAAATGCTTTACATTGTATCCATTATTCATTCACTTGGTGATGGTAAGCTACATGTGTAGCCACAGCTGCCCGGGGGGCAGACTGAAAGAAACGTGACAACCATGCTGCGCTAACGGCCTCTCTGACCACCACCGAACAATTATCCACATTCATACACCAGGACGCAAGGAGGGTGAAGTGTCTTGCTTATGGGCACAACAACAGATTGACTGGGGTAGCATGAAAACAACTCACAACTTCTGCAAGAAAACCAAAGCAGAGAATCATCAGAAGCACTTGTAAGAAGACAAACTGAGAAAAACATGAACAACTGACCATCAAGTATATGAAAACATTATTGTAGCTATTGGTGATTTGACCTGCAAGATGACACACTAACTGTAAGTATGTGTGTTAGTGAATGTGTGTCTAATCCAAGGGTCAAATGCAGACAAAGAGGGCCCCAAGACCCGGGCAACCAGCCGCCACCACGGAGAACGAAAGCCAGGCAGCTTCCCACAGGGATGACCAGGCACCACCCAGAAGGTGGCAGAGGAAGGCCCAGACAGAGCTCCCACAGCCATGGAGCACAGGGGAAGACAACCTACCATCAATCCAACAGTGAAGTAAAAATTCTATCAATGCAGGTGCCATCAGATAAAATCTACAAGTTGAAGCTAATTTAACCGAACAGCAGCGATGATTCAGAAGACAACAAGGCCGTCGAGAGAAATTCAGCAATCTGAAGGGAAATTGTGATGTTTCCTGGAGAAATGGATGCTTTTGAAATTTCATCCGCAGGTGATGATGAAGTAATCTGTGGTCCTTCTTTAGATGCAGTCAGTTCTTTTTTGTTCACTTCTTTCACTTTTTAGACCTCAGCAGCTCCATTTGCAGAAAACTCAAGGTTTTCCTCTGTCACTGGACCCTGAGCAGTTTTCTCTTTTTTTGTAATTTTTTTTGTAATTCACCTATGTATTTTTTATTTATTTATTTATTTTTGCTGGCAGTTGAAGAAAAATTCAAAAGGAAATTGAGGTCTAAACAAAACTGATTATACATTTTATTACATTGTAATGCACATGTACACTCAATAAATGCCTGTTTTCTTGTGCGTACTGGGGATTTAGAGCTTCTTATGAGTTGAATTGAATTGGTAAGATGCACCTTTTCACCACCTTTTTCTTTTAAGGAGTGGAGTGATAGAGGGGTTAATGTCTTGACTGATATTTGTGATGATAAAGGTCTGAGATTGTTTAATGACTTAATGACAAGCTACTTATGATATCTTCATCCTGTATTTGCCACTTAGATCTGTGATGCAAGCGTAGGGTGCGCCCTGGGGTACTACCCTTCCCACTCACAAGTTATTGAGGTTATTAGATGTAGGAGCAGGGTTGAGAGGCCTGGCTTCTGCTCCTCTTATGGACCTCTGGCTATTTATCAAGTGTGGGCCCGATATCTTGGTCTACCCAGGGACGAAATATGTTGGTTGACTGTCTAGGACAATTTAGATAAAACATCAAAGAGCCTTGATCATAAACTTAGACACTTTAAGCTCATACAAAGAATGTATCGTACGCCAAGAGAGCAATACCTCATGAGGCTCATACATTCTCCAGTCATGTGGGATCTTTCTTACACATGTACTTGGATTGTCCTGATGTGGTGTTCTTTTTTTTCTTTTTTTAAATAGTATCTTCTACTTTATCAGATCTATTGTAGGTCGACATATTACTTCTAAACAACACCTTTCCTCTACTCAGAACTGTACTCTATTAGCGGGGTTCACTGCAGCTAAAAGCTGGGCAAACCTGGACCTATGCAGCAGCCATGATTAAAAGCTTACTGGAATGTGATGTGTCTATTTGTTCATTTTAGTTTAGTTTTTACTCACTTATTTGGTCCTATAGGACACTGATACATGTCAGGACAATATATTATTTGCTGTATCAATATATGTACTGAATGTAACACTGCAGAAGATTGTGTCTGGATAATTGAAATTGTTGCCATTTTGGGGGGGTTATACCGGAAGGATGGGTAAAGGGGAGTGGACATTTTATATTGTATCATTGTCATTGAATGCCATATCCCTTATTTGGAATAAATAAATAATTGATCAGCAAAAGAAGAAATGCATTAGTCACCTCATCTATTTGGGGTTTGGTTTTGAATTGTTTGTCTTGATTGATGTAAAAAATTATATCCACGTATGGAAATCTCATGCAGATGAAGGCTTAGTAAAAAATTATGAAACAAGCTACTCTCTCTGTTTTCCTGTTCTTCTTGTGGTTACAGTGGTATGTAGCGTGAGAGATGAAGGCTTGTACACTCATTCTGTTTTGGCCTCAGGACGAGGATGCACACTCACTCATATTTTGGGGTTTTGGATCAACGCTGGGGATTTCTGCATGTGCTTCATTTTAGTTGTGGTTTTTGGGCCGGCGGGGATCTCTGCTGGAAACTGCTCTGAAGCATTACCTCTTCACTGACTCTGCTTTTCCTCTCTTCACAGGTCTGTGGTATTACCTCCAGGGGCATAATCGGCCTTGCCTCACTCTAATTGGCTCTCCTAATTTTGGTTACCGCTCTGTTCACCGTGACTTGGAGGCCCAAATCGCTATAGTAACGGAGAACGAGGAGCTGCAGAGCCAGCTGCAGGAGGTCAGATCATTATTCCCTTAAAACACAACCAGGAGTGATGATGCATGACTGTAACATGTGACTGAACACACACCTGTGCTTTAACCCGGCAGGAGCAGGAGATGCTATACCAGCGGTCCACAGAAGTTTCCAGCTCCACTTATGAGCGGCCAGACCGTCATGTCAAGCTGTGGGTGAAACTTGTCACTCCTCTCATCAAGAACTTCTTTTGAGATTCACAGGTGCAGAAACACGCTTACACATAATCACTACATATGAACACAACTACATTTACATGGGTAAAAGTAGTTTTAAATTCTTGCCGGTACTATTGCCAAAACCTTTATCTCTCTCTCACTTCATGCATTTAAATTTTTTCTGGGGCTCTTGCAGCTGCTTCTTTTGCCTGACATGCTGCCTCCTCACCCGGACTCCCAGCTTGCTCATAATCTTCATCACTGGGTATTTTTCTGATCTTCTGTGGTAACCCATCTTCAGGGTCCCTATCTTTTCCTTTGAACTAAGAAGTAAATTTTTTTCTTTATTATTACTTTGACAAAAAAGAGTGTTTTGTTTTTATTTAAAATTTCTGTAGATAATAACTGATATTTAAATTATGTTGAAAGTGTTTCAGTCAACTACAAGAACGTGTGGAACTTTGTTGGTGTAGTTTATTATTATTTTATGTAATTCATCCTGTTCCGATGCAAGTCTTGACGTCTGTGGACCAGTTGTGGAAAATGTCCCAGTGCAGTAAATCAAGCGCATCATGAGCAGTGAAATCTCCGGTCGTTGAGCGTTTTTGTTCTGTGCCGTTAAAATTGGAAAAAAAAAGAGGAAGCACAACTGCTTACTCTCTTACTGATTTTAATCTGAGCATTCAGCAACGAACGTAAAGACATAACGTGTGGTTCACATTTCGAAGGCTGGGCGCAGAGGAGGCCACCGGGCTCTCTCCGAGGGGGCGTGGGGGAGCATGGCAAGAGGGAGGGAGAGAGGGGGATGCCCGGTCAATACTCCGTCCAGTATGGACTAAAACAGCGCTGACAGTTCAGAAACGATTCGTATTGAAGGAATTTTTAAACACACAAAGTAGTTTTCAAAACTGAATGTTGCTAATGGATATATTGTCAGACCCAGAGTGCAGTCGTGACTGGTTCTGGCCTTTATAGCAGGCAGCCACCTACCGGCTTACTTTCACCCCTGCATTTACAGTACTCTGTCTGTGCCTCATTTCTTTTGCCCAATGTGTCTTTGGGAATCCCTTTGTTGGTGTAAAAATACTATTTTTTATATCTGTTAAACTATTCGTAGACATTTTTATAATTTTCTATACTGCTTATTTAAATTTAGATGGCCTTTTTTCTTAGATTCAACAGAGAAAAAAATTGTACTAGTAACAAAAAGCCTAAAGAATCAATTTAAAATGGGTCGTAGGATATGTTTTATGTTACATCAAAGACAACACTGATTTATCGGTTGAGTTCGGTGCATTTTTATGCTTGAATGATTCATGGGTCAATGTTAATTGGCTTAAGAAAGTGAAAAACTATTCTTTTGAAAGTGGTCAGGCACAACGCCTGGAATGAAAATGAGTTAAACAGCAGCCAATATCCAAAGACAAGGTTTGAAAGGCCTTCAAAAAGCCTGGGGAACTGTTATTCAAAATCACTTTAAAGAAATTACAGTAAAATCTGGCTGCCTGGAAGCAGGATACAAAGAAATGAGAAGCTCAAGGCTTTGTGTTGTTTTGTAAGCTTTATAACAGGACAATATCATTTTACTACAACTTCTTTAGATTTTTCTTAGAGAAAAAACATGCAATGTGGTTTTAAAAAACACAAGCAGCATGACTGTTAAACTGCATAAAAACAAAGTCCGCAGCACTCACAAGTCTAAATAAATAAGTGCTTTTTGGGTAAAGCATGCTCAAATATATAAAGCTAGACATTGTTCATTCAGTTTGCTGATTTATGATTTTTATGTGTTTAAAAGATAATTGAGTTGCACCAACAGCCTTTCTTGAACCTTTCGACTAACAAATGTTGGACTTGAATTTAAAGTCTGTTGCAAACTCACAAAATGCACCCACCTTTTTCCACTTAGCTAGAACCGGGTTGGACCCCCTGTTTCCTTCAGAACTGCCTTAATTATTCACGGCATAAATTCAACAAGATGGTAACATTTTTTAGAGATTTTGCTCCTTATTGACATGACAGCATCACACAGTTACAGCAGATTTGTCAGCTGCATGTCCATGATGAGAATCTCCTGCTATGCCACAACTGCTCTGCTGGACTGAGATCTACCAACTGTGGAGGCATTGTTATGTTCAAGAAACCAGTTGGAGAAAATTTGGGGTGATAAAGGTGTGGACATGGTCAGCAGAAATACTCAGGTAGGTTGTGGCATTTAAATGATGCCCAAAGAGTGCCAAGAAAATCCGCCACCATTACACCACTACCAGCAACCTGAACCTTTGATACAAGGCAGGATGGATTCATGCTTTCATTCCTTTTACTTTAAAGTTTGACCCTACCATCTGCACTTTATCCAAACTTTTTCATTTTCCAACTTCAAACTTTCCTTTTATTCTTTACTCTTTCTTTACTAAATGGTAGACAAAGTAACAGACAACATTTTTCAGTCTTCTATTCAGTTTTGGTGAGTCTGTGTGAATTGTAGCCTCAATTTCCTGTTTTTCTGCTTCTGTAGCCCATCTGGTTCAAGGTGTGATGTGTTGCCTGTTCAAAGATGGTATTCTACATACTTTGGTTGTAACCAGTGGTTATTTGAGTTACTGTTGCCTTTCTTTTACCTCAGTCTTTTTATTCTCCTCTGACATAAACAAGGCATTTTGGTCAAGACAACTGCTGCTCACTGGATTTTTTCTATTACTTAGTCCATACTAAGTAATAGTAAACCCTAAAGATGGTTGTGCATCAAAATCCCAGTAGACATTCTTCCCTGTTAAAACTTCATCCTGATCATGTTTTCATGCCTAAATGCATTGAGTTACTGCCATGTGATTAGCTGATCTGTTATTAATTTGAGTGTATTTGCAAAAATATGAGTATAAAAAATAAAAGCACTTCTAATACACGTAATTTTAAAATCTGAAGTTATAAATATGCCTGTCACAGCTTTTAATATCAGGTTACAGTAAAAAGAATTTGCTTTCAAAGCTTCTTATATTTCTGCATCATTTACATTGTTTTTGTTCCGCTTTTAAAATTTTTTTGCCTTGCAGACAAAATGCAGGCCGCAACATTTTGTGCAGACTCACACACACACACAGAGTTTAAACAGGCTGCGGCTGCTTCGAAATGTCTGTAGTCATTGTGGCGGGGCCCAAATCGCAGGTCCTGTCCTCGTCTTCCCAGCAGTCCCAACACCACAGCGAGAGCAGAGCCGGTGTGTCGGCTGATTCACTGCCGCCAAGAAGTGAGTCAGTGTGGCGTTATGGTGATGATTTGACACTGTGGCCTGTGTTACCATAAATTCTGTCAGGACTTGGAGAGGTGAAGTCAGAGGGTTCAGAAGCCCTGATGCAGAGTAACCACATGACTTCTGCTGTCTGAAGAGAGATTCTGTGAAAGTTAGAAATGTTTACAAGGGGAGGTGTGTGCAGGAAGATACTAACAGATGAGTTCATCTCGTATTGTTGAGCTCCAGCCAAAAAGAAACCTGTTAGCTAAACAGGGAGAGAAAGCTACTCAATTTCTGAGAACAGGAAATGTCACAGGCTCTATGTTGACCGTAAATGGGTGGTGTCTTTTCACTACCTGAACACATCATGGAGAGAAAAAAAAACTTGAGTGATCTATTGCCAAAAGGAAATACTTAAAAAAGATCATCTCTCCTTCCTGAGGCATTGTTCTGAAATATGCTCACAGCTAAACAGTAATCCGAATATTATTGCCCAATTGTTTTCAAAATAGTGAACAAGACCTTGTAAATCCTCGTGTTACCGGCCCAGTGTCACACAGTCGGGGGTGGGGTGGGGGGTGTTGGCCTGCCAGAAATATCAGCGACCTCAGGCTGATCATGCATGAACTCTATTACATTTAAAGAAAAGACACGGCTTGTCAATGCCTCTCGCTTACAGTGAGGAAAATAAGTATTTGAACACCCTGCTATTTTGCAAGTTCTCCCACTTACAAACATGGAGGGGTCTGAATTTTTAATCGTAGGTGCATGTTCACTGTGAGAGACATGATCTAAAAAAAATGAAATCACAATGTATGATTTTTTAACAATTAATTTGTATGATACAGCTGCAAATAAGTATTTGAACACCTGTCTATCAGCTATAATTCTGACCCTCAAAGACCTGTTA
>JBAMHW010000024.1:7992209-8013328 GCA_037177495.1 Rhadinocentrus ornatus | reverse complement strand
ATCGTTTTAAAACCTGATGTTCCCTAATTGGGGAACTTTGAAAATGGCCGTCAGGGGTCGAAGGGTTAACTTGTAAGAATTAATACAATTTATTCCAGTGTAAATAAATATTTAAAATGCTGTTTTCTAGAAATTTATACAATAATTGTCAGGATATCTCAAATAAACCAAATTAAATATCCCAATGCAGCGTCTAAGAGGTCAGGATCAGTTTTGCACACATTCCCCATCAAACAAATATTTCAATCTCATAGTGTAAAAATCTATTTAAAAATTCAATGTGTTTACCGCATGGACCAAATTTCATGGCAGCTTATTCAGTAGCTGCTCAGATTTTTCTAGTTTGAGACAGGCAAATTTCTATCCACACAACTGCTAATAGGAATAACAGTAAAACTGAAATGACAACACAGGAAGCATGAACTCTTTCAAACTTGTTTTTTTATTTGATAATACTGAATATTTTGTCCTTTGCCTGGACTTACATAAAGCATCAAACACATGCACAGTCCTCTATTCACACAAAGTACCCATTTCTCATTTTCTCTACACCTCTCTGAAAAGGACTAATCGCTCTCACTCTCACGTTACCCCAGCGCAAGAGGACCTTTTTGACAAGACGGCTAAAAACATTGTTGGACAAAGACAGTGAAAACACACAAAAATCATGACAGGTACTGTATAATAACACTGAAAAATTACAAAGTAAAGGAAATTGGAGAGAGTTTATTTTAAATTATGCCTCTAATACTCCATCATATATATATTTTTTTAGTTAACGTAGCTTGAGATGTATAAAACAGCACTGTAAACTTTGAGTAACTTGCTTTCTAATACAGCGATAAAGCTTTCATTTAATAACTTGAAAGACTAGTCAAAGCTAACATTAAGCACGTAGAAACCGTATTACTTGTGAAATGAACCATCTGCAAGAAAATCATGAAAACTGCTGCTTGCATTTACAATCAACAGATAATACAAAGACACTGAAATATCTCCTACAAGCTCTTCTTGTTTCTCTTTCACACATAAAATCTGCAAAAAGATCCTTTATTCTCAAACTTCTCACACATCCACCGTTTTCTTTTTTGTTTTAAACTTTTACTACAAGTTATATTATGTTTGATGATGAACATAGCAAGAATCAGCTTGTGTTTGTGAACGTGGATCCAAAAGCACTCAAAGTAGACAAAATCTGCACCTGAGGTGGATCTGTCGATCTGGGCAGGCGATAACTTTCACATCAGTGTTCAGGCTCTTGCCTTTACTGAAACTCATCCTCAAAAAGTGCAAATCTAGTTCTAATGCAGTAAATAATAATTATCAAGTAACAACAAAAGTATATGCATAAGTACTGTACAGCTACATAACATGTAAATGAATTAAGAAGATAAAGAAGAAGGTTGGTGAAGAGAAGCTGTTTTACTCGTGATAAGGTCTTAATTTAGACTGCTTACCCTTGAGAGGCCTGTGATGGCCATTGGCTTAATTTAAAATAACTACAAGAAAATAATTTCACTGCAAGAAACCAGAAAACATTATCAGCCATGCAAGATGAATCATGCCCTTTTTTTAAAAGAAAGCACATCGGGGGCCTGTGGCTAATCAGATCAAATAAGGAAGCGCAATTTATTGTGTTTAGGGAGACAAGCTTTAAAATAAAAATAAAGAAAAGTAAAAAAAGGCAACTTCAAAATTAGCTTTGGAATAAAATGTAGATCGAGGTAATAAAAGCAGAAACAAGTTGAATAAGGAATGATTGCAGGACTAATTGATGGACAGCAGAGCTGTTTGTGGGGCAGGAAGCGCTCTCTCTCACCAAGAATTTACATCCTCCCGACGCCAGCCTCAGGAGGAAGTTACATCATCATGATGCTATTGGATGTTTTTACAAGAGATGCTGTGTCTGAGAATAAACTTTGAGCCTCATGATGGAGAGGCTGAAGGTTGTTTTTAGACCAGCAGGTAATTTTGGTCACATAAGCTTTGCCTTATTTTTTTTAATTAAAGATATTAAAATCATTTTGCATGATAGTGAACTCTTAACTTGTCAATTAAGTCATTTACATTTATCTTTGTGCAGCGGGGAGTCACATGTGATGTGTGACTAAGGGTCCTCAGCATCCAGAAACTCCTTCTTGGGCGGCGCAACTCCGCGGTACCAGGAGCAGGAGCCATCTGCCCTCTTGACGCAGGCATAGTGGTTGGCCTGGCGTCCGTGCACCTGCTTCTCGATCATCAGGTCCGTCCACAGACATTCCTCAGGAGCAGAGATCTCACAGGGCAGAGAGGGACAGCGCACAATCTGCAGAGCAAAAATACACAAAGTGCACAAACAAGTGTCAGTACTTCCCACACAGCCTGTTCTAATCTGAGATCATGACAGTCTGAACAGATAGACAAGGCTGGTAATCATTTCAGATACCCTACTTTCACAAGGTTGACCATTTATTCTGGAAAAACATGTAAACATCCATGGTCATTTTATCTTATTGACACCAACCTGATGTTATATGAGTGTTATTATATTTATTGCAGTGCACAAACTTTAAAAGCAAACCAAAATGCCACGGCAGGCTAAGTCATGAGGATATACATTAAAGACGCGTCACGCTGAACCATTACACTTGTCACAATGTTCAATTGTTTGATGCCACGACTTCACTGGCCACCGACGCAGCAGAAGTTGCGTCACGTGGTTTTGTGGATCAAGAGGGGAGAGGCGGGGCAAGTAGGGTAGCGCTACCTGGACACAAGCTGGGGCCTGATCCGCCCTGGCTGGGTGGCCTGGAGGAGGGGGTCTGATTGTTGAAAGACCCGAAACCCCCTGTGATCCCAGGTTACATCACTGATAATGTGTCCAGGGGCACCATAAGGTGTATCTAACAAACAACTGATGATCTTCAGGATGTGCAAAGATACGTTAAACTGTGCAGTTAGATTACGTTAATGACTGTAATGATGATAATGGCAATAACGATAACGGTCTTCAGAAAATATTTCCCCAAGCTCACCCTGCCTCCATGCTCCAGGCCCCAAACCCGACAAATGTGAGCGTATCCATTAATGAAGCCAACACACCCACAGTGCCACCCACAATTACCGGTGATGTCACTACGCATGTGCACACATACATTATATGGGACATTTGCCTTCATTTTAAGTATATTTCAGTCTTTTTAAGAGAGCTTAAGGATGCATAGCCAAAGGCAGCAAATAGAGCAGTACCACTGGAAATCTTGGAGGCAGTGTTGCACAGTAAACATAAGCCCAACTGTAAAAAAGTATAAAAAAGTTAAGGAATTTTCCGTTGTTACTTTTTGCTTTTGCGCATTGCATCGTGGGAACAAGAACTCTTCTGAAAACTAAACATATCTGGAGTTCTGTGTTCTGGAGTTATCTGAGATTACTTCTCTATTTTTAAAAGTTCAACAATTAAGTCTGAGATAGCTTTAGTATCCTAATGAGACACACTTTTCTCCAGATTCACAGATCAACAGTAAAGACAGTGGGAAATGCTTATTCAGGAGGAATTTTACCTTTTGTGATTGTTACCCTATAAATTCAAGTCATGTGCTTTACTTCCTGTGTTATGTTTGCATTTATGCTGTTGGGATATTCAGTTCTTCTTGAATGTTAATCTGCGTATCACTGTGAGTAAAAAAAACACCAGATAAGAACTAAATAACTGATCTTGGATAAATCAATAACTGTTTTGAAGCAAATAATTTAATTTGGTATAATTTTTCTCTTTATTTTAGTGTGGTATAATTCTGTGAATGCAACAAGGTATTTACTGTGGAACTACAGAATTCTACGTTTGTTAAACAGAAGTGTCCGTGCACTTATCTGGAAAGATTACTGGTAACTTTCTGCCAGGACATTATCCGTTTTTCTACGCACAGCATGTGTTTACCAAACTACAAACATATCAAGGTTGTTATTTTTCTTGAGAAAATGGACAAAAAACATCACAATTGCTATAGTCTGAAACTGACCTCTGCGCTGCCCTCTAGTGGATGTACTGCCTAACAACCGTGCCAAAGATCAATGGGGAGCATGTGGGCACTGATGTTTGACAAAATTTAAAAAGGACTTACTTACTACATACTTAAATTAAGCAGTAATAAGTTCTAAGGGCCCATTTTTGTTCGCAACAAAATAACAACAAAAAATTTCCAAATTTGGATTAATAAACTACACATTATTTATTATTATTATTATAATATATGCGCGCCTTTCATACACACTAGAGGGGAGTGCAGAATTCACTTTTGTGTTCAGTTTCAGATAGTAGACATAGCAACGGTGGAGGAGACTGTGGTAACGCGTATTCTCAAAAAAAGATATAAAGGTGTTCATAGTTTAGTACACACTTACACAGCCTCTCTTGAAAAAGTTATTTTCTTGTTTGTTTCTTTCGTGATCACACATGAGCTATGCTGCACAACAATTTTTATTCCTCTCAAGCCGTTGTGAAAAATTAGGTTCCTGAATCGTGACCTACTGCAGCAAATGGAAACGGAGATAAATAGTTAAAAACCATATTTTGTTTACAGTCTATATGACAAGATGAATGATAGACTTGCTCCAAATGTAATACCATCCTAGTTTTTTATTGTATTTACTTAATCTTTACAAATACTGTTGAGCAAAATCAACAATATTTAGCAATGATCAGTCCTCAAACATAGCTGGTCTTATTTTGTGTCTTATGTTTTGATTTGTTCTGCAGGATCAAAGTGTTGCTGTACTCCGTGAGATAAACCAAACATACACAGATGGCCTTCTGCTGCCTTACCTTGCAGTCACAGCCCATCTGGTAGCGCTGGCTGAGACTCTTCTTCTGGGTGGGGCTCAAGGAGTCCCAGGGTATGATGTAATCACACAGGGTCACATGCATACGCCCACCAGTCTCGGCCTTGCCTGGAAAAGAACAAGCAGCAACGTGTGGTTTTAAAAGGACAGATGTGACAGAAAACCCAGACAAAACAAACACACAAAAAAAACATGTCTTGGATGCTTCAATATAAATGTTCCAGATTCAAGGGTACACTTGATCAAATCTGTTACTGCTCTGACTGGTATCTGCAGGCATCTATACAAACAACTTGTACTTGTGAAATGCTTGAATCTACGTCACACATGTGGTGCACCAGTCAAAACAAGGTGATATTTCAAGCTGAGTTTACAGATCTGAGGCTGTGTGCCATCCTCTTCCCCACTATCTGTCTGCAGAGCAAATGAAGTTTGAAGTTGAAGTTTTTACAGCATGTCCTTGCAGACAAGACTGATTCACATTTCTCTGTAACTCTTCCAAAGGTTGACCCTTCAACCTAAAGAGAAGATGAATCATTTTAAAAGATGCCCTGCTCAGCAGAAAGTTAACTTTCTTTCCCACTGCTCTAGTCTGCAAGAGGAAACGCTGGCTTCAGCAAGTTCCTCCTCTTACAACTCCATGTAATTAGGGGTGAGTGCTTGCGGGTGCATCTCTGTCTGTGATGGAGAAAACAGAGCATGAATGACATCATGATCCTCTGAGTCTCCTCTTCCCGCTGTGCGCATCTTAATCTGATGCTTGTGCTACTTTAATTCACAACACCGGCTTCATTCAACATGCAATTAAAAGGAATTATTAAACTTTTTGGTATATTACTATTATCATAGCTGGGTAAGTTTGTTAAATATTAGCCTAGACGTCACCTTAGCAATGACTAAAAACCTCACTTAAAAGTCAGATATTCAATCAAACTCATATCAGCCGCAATAAATTTGATGTTTTAGTGTTTAAGTCTTTCTCTGTACATTACCTACACACAAGTATTCAGTTCAGCATTGACAAAAAAGTACTACCCGAATTCCAAAAAAGTTGGGATGCAGTGTAAAATGTAAATAAAAACAAAACGCAATGATTTGCAAATATCATGAACTCATATTTTATATCCAATAGAGCATAAACAACACATCAGATGTTGAAACTGAGACATTTCATTGTTTCATGGAAAGTATTAGCTGGCAGCAACACATCTGACAAAAAAATGGAACAGAGGCAACAGATTTGGCACAAAGCAAAAACAACTTGAGGAGCTTTTGACAGCTAACTAGGTTAGTTGGTAACAGGTCAGTAACATTAGTAAACATAAAAGGATCATTTCAGAGATGCAGAGCCTCTTAGATATAAAGAGGTTTACCAATCCGCTACAAAAACTTCTCTAAAAATTGTGAAACAATTTCAGAAAAATGTTTATCAACATAAAATGTTTAAGACGTTAGAGAGCCCATCATCTACAAATTCAGAGAATCTGGAGGAATCTCTGTGTGACGGCAATAAGACCAAAGGTCAAAACTAAATGCTTGTAATCTTCATGCCCTCAGATGGTACTGTGTTAAAAACAGGTACAAGTCTACTGGAAATTACTGCTTCGATGCAGAAACACCTCCAGACAGCACTGTCTGTGAACAGAAATGATGCATAAAAGTGGGGGATACCTGCTCAGGTTAGGGTTAGCCAAACCAATCAGAGCAGAAAGGGCTTTTAAGGAAGGGGGTGTTTAAGGAAAAAAAGTACAGTAAATATAATAAAGGGGACAAAACTATGCTATACAGACTGAAATTCCTCAAGAAATTACAGCCTTGCATTCGAATAACGAATTTATTTGCAGATAGTTCAGTGACATGTTTTATTGCTGCTGCATCTTGTCGCTATAAAAACAGTGCGTTAGTTAGATGATTCACACTAGAGGGCTGCATTGTGATTTGGGATCGGATACAAATCTTGCAGGAGTACATATGTTTTCTAAGGTCTTTTAATTTGCTCTACGTGGTCCGGCTCCTTTGATTCTTTTAAATAGCAGTTGAAAGAATTATTTTTAAACAGGCTTTTTAGTTAAACGAAGGTTTTATGACTGTGTGTATGTCTATGTATTTTCTTATGCATTCTTTTTATTAATTTTATTTTTTATTCTCCTTGTACAGCACTTTGTGGTTTTTATCAGTGAAAGTTGCTATATGTAAATGTAAGGTTGCTTTATAGCACCTATTTTATCAGTTGAAATCACTAAAGCCTTAAGAAGCTTTGTGCAAGTGGATCGTCATTTTGAGCTATTAAATGCTTCACTATGCACATTAAATGCTCTCCAACAGTACTTGTTGTTTGGAGCAGAGCAGGTGGGTTCTTAGAGCTTTTCCAATAAGAGCAGCTGCCTGAGTGACTGAAATAGTGAACTTGCAGTCAGTCAGGAGTGGCTATGCAGAGATGAAGGTCACTGCAGCAAGTGCAATTTTTCATGTTAATATTAAAAAGATTTGTTCTTTTGGTGAAGGAAATCATTATGAAGATATGAAACAGCCACTTGGGCATGAAATATCTCAGCAGCTTAACTGTGCAGACATTGTCCCTCCCTGTCTCCACAGGGTTTAGTCAGCAGCATATCATTACTCATAATAACATAAACAGTTACTCCTCCAATGTGCCCGCTTGCCTTTATCCACTCTCACGCTTGTCTGCCCAGCTGTCTACACCTGCATGTCTATGTCTTATCTGTTTATGAATTCCTGTTGCTTTCCTATCTTCCTATCTGTCTGCCTTTCTAGTTTACGTTATTTCCACAAAACTAAAAGCAGACACACGTTACTTGTTCTCAACTGCAACAGTGTAAAAAATTAACACACAAGATTTTTTAGTGTGTTTAAGATGAAAAGAATATTGCTTTCCAATTTTCATCGTTGATTAGCTTCTTTACTACATTTAAACCATAAAAAGGATTTTCTATCTTTATTCTCACACCTGGAATAACTACTTTCATTCTTAATTTCTCAGATCATTATTTTGATGATATCTTGTCTTCTTTTGTCAGAGAATAGTTGGGAAATATGTGTATAATTAACAAACCTGAGATCAAGTACTCCTTCTTGCCAGTGGTATCCAGAGTAACTCCACAGACAGCAGACACTGGAGCAGTGAAGACCGCCTCAATGTCCTGGTTAGGCCCCTTAAACATCTAAAATGTCACATTGAAGGAATAAATATCTCAGCATTTAATTAAAAAAATTAAAATAAAAAATATAGGCAGTATGAGATTTACTTACCTTAATTTGTTTAACATCATATTGGATCCTCTTGATGGGGTTCCCATAGATATCATTCCCAGAATCCACCTCTCTCTCTCCCACCACCTTTGCTCGAATCACTGGTGAAAAAAACATGAAACACTGAGTCAGATCCAAGGCTGCAGCCAACAAATACTTTGATTTTTAATCTGCTATCGGCTAAATAACATCTCCAACTGTGAGAGGTCAGGAAAGAGTAGATATTATTCATTCAAGTTAATCAGTTTATCACATTTTTACAACCAAATACACTCAATGATATTAAAAGATTGGAAATATTCACATTTAAATGGTTTAAAACAGGAATTTTAGGTATTTTTGTGGGTATGTCTGGCTAACCAACAAAAAACATGAAAATTACTTAATTTCATTTAATTTTCTTTTTTTTTAAATTATTTATTTGGACGAGAGAGCTACCAGAAGAAAGACCACATAAACATATCATTGACAAAATTACAACAAAAGAACCACATCACACACAATACAATAAAGAAGATAATTAATACAATTAGAAGATAATAATTAAGATAAAACAAATAAACAAACAAAAAAAAAGACAGTTTTGGTTTGGTTAAACCTGCCTTAAAGTGCTAATATTTAAAGTACAAGGTACTTAAAGTTCTTACAAGGCGGTACCAATCATAGAACGCGATTGTAAAAATGCAGAAAATTAAATTAAAAAAGGAAGAAGAAAATTCTTTAAAAAAAAAGAGTCCTACTCTTTTAGCTTAGCTTTTAATTGGATTTTAATTTAATTTTGTTTGTTAAATTATATACTCGTGCATATTGTGTGTGTGTGCATGAATGCATGTGTGTGTGAGAGCGATTATGATCAGGTGTGTGTTTTAAAATTGTAAGGTCATGAACTTGGGTGTGCGAAGACTTTTTAATGTGCCCAAAAAAGCCACTTTGAGCTACTTTTGTGTGAAGTGTTTTATAAATAAAATTTGATATGATTTGCTAAATATTTGTTAAAATGTGTTTGTCTTTTCTTGGACTGACACTTCGGGCCAGTCAGATGTTTGGGGTGGCCCATGCCCCCTCCCCCAGGCCACCATTGCCCTTGAAGGGGTGACCCTAACATTTTAATAACATTTGTTTTTACATGTTTTATTCGATAATATGATAAAATTTTTAAATATACACATTATAAAGCCAGAAACTTATGCAGTAATAAGTAGTAAGAATTTTTACTAAACTTTTTAATGTGCGATATTTATCAATTTACTTAATTTGACAGTCAGAAACTTTAAGAAACAATTATGCAGACACCTAAAAGTGCTTCTAGACTTACCATTCACTTTATGCTCCTGCTGTTAATAATAAACTGAGTACAACTAACACATCATTCTCTAAATCCTCACTTAGTCCCCTGATTCTCATCACAGGCTAACAATAAGGCCCAGATGACCGCTACAGCTGCCTGAAGTCTACTGTATGAACTGCAACAATAAGCTTTGGAATCTACGGTAGCCCAGAGAGTGAAAACCCGACAAGAGTTTACATATTTTTTTAAGGGTCTTGGCCTTCAGCACAAACCTTCAAAACACCACCAAGGAACCATCGCTTTTCAAAATTAGGGATTAAGAATATAACGTGAAAGCTGATATAAAGAGAAGGACTTGGCTAGAGGGGTCTCTAATTGTGTGTGTGTGTGCCTGTATTTTTTAATGGCCTGACTGACTTCAAGCTTTAGCTATGCTTAAGGCATTTGTTCAGAATGGAAAATATGAGTACAGGGGGGAAAAAATAAGCATTAAAAACGCAGGAACGGAGGACACGCACACACAGATAAACACACATACAGACGGCCGCTGTTCCTCTTACACCCTTGGGTTTAGTTTATGGCTTGGAGCAGACACAAATTCGGAGGTTCGTGGCTCCCAGAGTTAATAACTTCTCTAGTACTCCAGCTCCTCCTTATTTCTTAGTGCTAATACAAGATAAATGCTATTATGAAGACCTGACTGACTGATTGTTTAGTCTATAAAATATCAAGAATAGCAAAAAAATTGTAAGACAAACTAACATTTTTACAATAACACAACAATTCCTTCCAAGCTGGGAAGACCAAAAACAGAGCTTTAAAGGAGTGACGCTGTCACTATAATCCATCATTACTACATAAACTGATTTCTGATTGTGGACAATTACATCTTTGCGTGTCAATGAAAGACCATAAAACAGATGACAAAAGCTTGCCTTTTGAAAAATTCACCTTTATCTATACATAAAATATAATTAAACTGAAAATTGTAAAAGCATTCCCAAATGTCACCAGGCCACAGGACATGGCTTTTTCTCCAAACAGAATCCAACTGAGAATGAGTGTGCTATGAAACTTCAACCACACTTCAGGGGACATTAATAAAGTGAAACTGGAAACCCAACACTTGTCTTTTTTGTGTGTTTATTCAGGCCAAATTTTATCATGGACACTATTAAGGCTGACAATGAAGAAAAAAAATGGAGAAATGTTATGTGGAAATAGTTTTCCTGAGATGTTGCCTTGATCTTGTAAATCTTCTCACAGTTTCACATAGCAAACAGTGTTACTGTATTGTTTGAAGAGTGGCACCTTAGGGTGGAAAATAAGGATGTAATTTGGTCAGAAACTTTGAGTTACTCTTGAATAGTCAATGTCTCTCTAACAGTAAACAGCAGTCAGATCACTCGTAGTTTGGAGGACCAGAAACAAAACCTTAGTTTGCTAAAATAAAAGCTCAGGAAGTTTTCCTTTGTTGCCATTTAAAGCAACACAGATTTAGAAAATTTTAAAGCAGTTCAAGCGAGAGCCACACTTTAGATTTTTAGGAAATCCACAAAATGTATGACATTCTTAGGTTTGAGAAGTTTTTTAAAGGCAAAAAAACTTGGCTTCTTCATAGTAGATTTCGGCTTTAGCTAACATCTGTTTTCTAAACTGAGAGCTCTCTTATTGCTTTCTGCAGGAGCTGAGATGCAGACTACTCATAAGTATTTTACACAACCCAATTAAAAAAAACAAAGCATTTATTAAACAGATTCTAATGGTTTTATTTTCTTAACTTACAACAAAGGCCTTCCACACTGATGTGGGTGGTTGTGATGCTGATGTCTGTGTCACCGTGTATGATTTTGAACCATCAGGAGCGGCTCCATCATTTTCACACCTTGTCAAAACAAACAATAAAGCATTCAAATCTTGTGTACTAATTTTTTTAACTTTCTGTCCATCCATTCAATACATAAACAAAACAGCACCTCGCTTTTTTCTGTTATGACCAGCTGTCACTCATCTATTAGTATTGGCTGTTTGGGGCAACTAAACACTTTGTTTTCTAGCTTTCGAGTTCCTCCATCTTTTTTAATTGCTCCATTCAGACAAAAATCTATCAATAATGTAGGTTAAGGGAAAAGTCCTGCTTGAGAAATTACCCTAAGAATGAAATCAGTTACATTTTGTGTGTAATTTAGTAAAATGCACCCTCGCTGCTTGATTCATGGCTATTAAAATATATAAAAAGGGATATAAAAAAGATTTAGAAGGAGATTTGCTGGCTCAATGATGCAAAAATGGAACTGCCAATGTCATAGTAAGTTAAATCTGCTAAATAACAAGCAAACTCTCAAAATTTACTTACACACTAATGCTTATGCAAATGTAAAGCAGCAGCCAGAGTACACACATAAACACACGCAGCAGTATACCTGGCTGGCGCTCTTTCCTGCATTCCTCACAGTTTTTCCGCTCTCATTTCCTGACCTCATTCTGAGCCACAAACTAATGAACAAAGAATCAGCAGCAGGACACAGCACTGAAAGGAAATTACCCTGTTATTCACAATAGATTGCTACTATGGGAGCTCATCTGTTTACTTCTCAGTTACCCCTTGTAATGAAGCCAGAGCAGATCATCCTGTGCAGTCTAAACAGCGTGTTGCAGAGGCGGCAGACTGCACAGCATGATGCTAAAACAGCACAACCACTGGGGGCCTCCAGGCGGTTGCGCTTCTCTACAGAGTGATCCCAAAGACGTCTGATCAGCAGCAGTCAATCAGCAGCCAGGAGCCCCCTTCATAAACCACCAGCTGACCCACATTTCAGCTGCTCTCTCCCAGCCAGGATGATGCTTAATGACTTACACATGCATATCAGTTGCACTACGCAATGTTTTCCATGCAAACCCCATATGAACACGTGCACCACATCCTAAGTGCCCCCCATTCAGTCCACAGTATGACTATCCAGATCTTTTTTCAGTGACCACCAAATCATCCCTGACTTTTGTGGTGTGGTTTGTCCAGCTCCAGCCGTATGTGAGCCTTCTGTTTAACCTGTCATTTGAACAGAGAAACCGCCCACAAACACAATTCAGCCAGCTTTCTGAACCTCTGGCAGCATCTGTATGAAAGCCTGAAAGCTCTTGTTTTCCCTGTGAGGTTTTCATGATACAGTTAGTGGCTGTCAGATTGTGTGAGATTCACACAAGCAACATAATATTATTAAACTGCCGTTTTGTGCACATTTGCTCATTTTATTTCTTAGCATTAGTTAAATGGTTAATTTACATTTATTATTTTATTACTTAAATTTACTATTTATTTGATAGTAATTTTCAATAGTTATTTAATTTATTACTTAAATTTCATTTTATTTATTTACTGAATCTTAGTTTTAATTATTACAGAATCAGATTTTAGAAATAAACTGCATTAATGTCAGTTAATGCATCAAAGGTGCTGCAATGTTGAGTGCAATAATTCATAAGGTTGTCTAATTGTGCCATCAGCATTAAATGTACGCAGAGAAGGAAGTTCCAGACCATTTTTCAGCATTTTCTTGAGATTACTTGTATTTCAAATTCGTGTTTCAAAATCAACTTTGTGGACTAATCTTTATAATATACGAGATCACAAAGGAATCAAATCTACGGCCGTCTGAAAGACCAAGAAGACTTCTTACTTCAGTCAATCTTGTCATTTTGATCTAAAAAGCAATAATCTGAAAGATGAGGGAGAAGGCTTATCAATTCGTCTTCAAGCACATACTGTAATCTTGCAAGGACACAGAATCTTGTTTACATCTCAGTTTAAGTGGTATGCAGACATGAGACCAACCAAACCCTCCTAATTTAACCATAAAACCTTAAAATTTGTTTTCTGTCCAAACAACAGTCCAAAACACAAAGATAGCTGATGAACTATTGCAATCAGCTGACTTTACTACTTCAACTCTAGCCATGTGAGGACTGAGAAAAGCTGTAAACCACTAATATATAAACTTTTTATGCTGGTATACAGTAGTAAACATACTGACAAACTGTTGCCTAGCTACATCAGTTTTTATTAGTTTAGCTTCTATTATTAGCTTTGTTTTTGGTCTCTATCACGTCTGTCTTTTAGCTTCTAACTGTTCTTCCTAATTGTTAACGGCTGTATGATGCAGGTTTTTTTTTAACATGCTCAAACCAATTTAATAAGAGCAGACACAGTGACTCAAAAGAAGCAGAGCTGAAATATGCTAAAATAAGCTGCAGGGTTAGGAGAAGCCACAGAGTCGGTTGATATTCCTCATTGATCCTCATCTCTACAAGTGGTCTCTAACATAAATTACATTAAATGTGAATCTGCAGGTTTAATTTTCAGTTAATTGGCTGAGATTTACAGAAACATTTGTTTTCAAAATTTTATCTGAAACGTGCAAATATTTAGCTTCAGAAAAAATGGTTCTGAATCACATTTAAGAAATTCTTGCATATCCGAGCTGAGATAAAGTTACCAGGCATTCTCTACTTTTAATCACTAAACAGTAGATGCCTTTGGACCAAGCAGTTCTTGTGACTCCTAAAAGCTTTTTTCTGGTTGTTTTCGCGTCAATAGGAACACAGATGTGACGTAATAATACAGCTGACACTTGTTATTTGTATTTCCTCAGCTGCATATATGCTAAAAAAAAATAAACAAAGCCTGGAACTGACAGTTTTTCCATTTCCTCAGTTGGGACCCTGCACTGGAAAAAGTGGGTATATGAAATAATCTTAGTCACTTGGAGAAAAAAAAGTTATAGGAACAATCTTGCCATCTGAAAGAAATTAATATCAATCCAGGCTTTTTAAAATGTCTTCCAACACAGACTGATGTTTTGGTTTGTATTAAACATCCAATATATGGGATTTAGTAACATCTAGTGGCATAAACTACTAATAGCAAGCAATAAAAAATATCCCAGGTTACCTTCCTTTTCCCGTGGCACAGCAAACAAAGGTGGAGGGCCAGTGTTGTTTTTTCCCCTTCTGGGCTACTTCTAGCACAAAGGGTGAAGTAAATTGCTCAGGGCATCTTTAGATATAAATCGCTCATGGTGATGTAATGAAAATGCAATTCTTATCCTACACTAATAATAAAGTATTTGGTAATATTATACAGCAAATGTGCTAATTGACAGAGCAGGTTCAAAACATTGGTACTTTAAGTAATAAATGTAGTTGTCCTATGTCCACTGCAGCCCTTGAGAAGAAAGCAGGGCGACTCTGGCCTTCCAGACTGAGAAAACTGTGACCAGCCAGGGCAGTGGGGAAGTTCCCCATAGTGGGCAGCAGATTTGTTTGAAAAGAGGATGTTGATGTCTGTGCATGTATACTGTTTGTGTGATTGTGTAGTGGGTCCATGACACAGTGTAACGCTTATAGCTTGTGGTCTGACCTAGAGCGACTTTGCATGAAAAACAGAAGATGACACACACACATACACACAGCATCGACCAGCAGAATGGGATGCCAATCCACCAAAACAAGTCTTGTTGTCAGACCACAATGTTACTTTGTTGCTGCCTATATGTACATTTCTGCCAGCTCTCTTCTGAACTTTTGCTCTTAACAAAACTCCTCAGAAATTTCCCCACTGTGGGACAAATAAAGGATTATCTTAAAACTCACTTCTCCACAGTTCATTCTATGCTGTGTATTATGTGGATCCTTGTGGGTTTTCAGATGAGGCTGATCCACCCTACAGTCAAAACCGAGCAATGACACCGACCATTGTTGCTGTTCGGCGGTCTGCATAGCACATTCATGAGCACTTCCTGTTTAAGAGTGCAGACAAACCTTTTCTGACTCACATACTCTTTAAAAACAACATGAGCACACCTATACACTTCTTCTGTGAAATATTCTATCTTTAGGAGCTGCTAACTCAGCGAGAGATTGAGCTACCTGAAAATAGAGTTGTTTTGCAAGATTAAATTACAGAGATGCACACACGTGTGTGTGCATGAGAGGTCGGAGTCTAAAGCAGGAGGAAAAGTTGGAGCCACAATGGTGAGGTTTTTGACTTTCTCATTCTTGAGGATACTGTGCATATTTTAACTTGCACTGCAATTTTTATTGCAGTTTCCTCTAAAACACACCCTGGACTGACAGCCAGATGTCCTCCATAGCTAGTGTGTGTGAGCCTTCCATGCATGGCAGCAGGCCTTGAATAGTTGTCTATTTGGGTTGTGAAAGTGTGTGGAGGGTGTGTGTCCCTGTGCTGCACCGGAGCAAAGTTGGGAAAACCCCAGAAACATTCCTATAATTCCTCACAGCACCACCCTGCACAGGAAGAAACTGGACAGGAATGGAATTTTTTTTCTTTTAAATTGGAGCTTGTGGTGTGACATATTTTGTGGTTAAAATTCAACCCCCCACCCCCCTCTCTGCATACTCTTTTCAATCCTTGTCCCTTCTCTTCTCTGGTGCCACGTTGCCCTGCAAAAGCCAGGCGTTGTAGTTTCGTCCGGGAGCTGCTGAGGATGAAGGATAGGTTGCTGTGATGGTCCCAGACTTCCTCCAATATCTTACCCTGACTCACGCTAACAGAATGCACACACAGTGCAGGGATTTGATGAAAGAAGGAGGAATATGTGACAAATATGCATTTTTTACTCTTGTAGCGTTACTAAAATGATTATAATGGGAGTCTTTCCTTAAGAAAATGAGGATGGTGTTGTGATTGCCCTTGCATGGAATGACCCATAATAACCTAATTACACTTTTTCCCACTTTTAAAAATATATTTGTCTCACAAAACTTACTCTTACATGTATATGGCTGTCAATATCTCAATTAATGACACGGAAATCTCCGTGTGTCTGCAAGTGTGCAGCCAGAATGCAGTGCAAACTGTCGGATATATGGCCTTGGCCCTTGTGGAGCAATACCCCCCAGCACCCACCCAACACCATCTGGTTTTCCAGCGGTTTCCACCAGCTTCTGAGCCATTCAACCCGATTCATAGGCGGGCTCAGCGGCTTCAAAGCGCAGTCAGCTGCTGCAACAAAAACCGGGGTAAATAATAACAACAACAACAGTCCCCGGTTATCTACTCACCTACGTCGGCGTTGCAGAACGCCTGTTGCGGATGTACCGGAGCGCAGCTGCACGCTTCCACGAGCTCGTCCGCCCGCCACAGTACCAGCAGTACCAGCGTGCAAAGGATGCCATTAACGGAAAATGGCATTTTGGGAAACATTGGTGTTGATGTTTTCAAAGCCTCTTCGTCGCTGTTTGTGCTGCGCAGATGCGTTGCGGTGTAGATGGTCCGGCGGCAGCGATCTTCTTCTGCCTTTTTTAACCGACACAGACGTCAACAACAGCCGGACTGTGTGCCCGCGCTGATCCGGTATGACGATGAGGTTACACGGTGTGATCGCAGCCTCTCGGAGGGGTCTTGATCGCTGTCAATAAATTTCTGTCTGTATGGACTGTTTTTAATTTCAGGAATCTAGGAGGTTTTATAAACTGTCCGTGCGACTCCTCCCCCTGGCGGTGACGACTGAACCAGCAGAGGGCGCTGCCTTCCGTGTCCGAGGCCAAAAGGTCCGTAACACCGCAGAATCAGTTTGTCCTCGGTGTGTTAATAGTGGAAGTATCAAACCTAAAAGCACCTTAAATAACTTTTCACTAAGTTGAATTTACTCCATCTCAGCCCCCTTTCTTGAAGTTTCCATCTCCTTTCTTGAGCCCAGACTGACTCTGTGATGCTGAGTTCAGGGTCCTGTGAAAACAGGACCATCTGGAGTAGGGCGTTCTGGCTCTTCTTCTGGCATTGGTAGTTACCTTTTTCCTTGTTTTGTTGTTGCGTTTGTCAGGTTACCCAGATGAGAGTATTGATGCAGGACTGAGCAGATATTTCTGTTGGTGGAGGAAATAATTATACCAAATAATCAAAGAAATGTAAAGCTGCTGAATACTGCGTAGGCTAAAAAGCTTTATGAATGGTTTTTGTTAGTGAAAGGTCTGGACTGCAACCAGACTATTTCAGCATCTGGCCTTTTCTCCTGCGAATCTATGATGTTGTGATGGATGCAGTATGCGGTTAAGCATTGTCTTGCTAAAATATGCTAGACCTTCCCTGAAAGACACGTGTGGATGGGAGCAGATGTTGCTGCAAAACCTCTGTGTACTTTTCAGCATTGATGGAGCCTTCACATGTGTGTAAGCTGGCCACGCCATAATGCAATCCCACACCATCAGAGATGCAGGCTTTTGAACTTACTGATAACAAGTTGGATGGTCCCGCTTCTATTTAGTCGACAGGATACAGTGTCCATGATTAACAAAAACAATGTCGAATTTTGATTCATTTGACCACAGAAAAGTTTTCCACTTTGCCTTTGCAGTGATTTCCAGTAGAGAATCGTGCCTTTTGTTAAGCCAGTTCTGGCTGAGGGCCTGAAGATCACAAGCATCCAGTTTTGAGCTTTAACCCTTTCCCCTGCGCACAGAGATTCTCCTGATTCTTTGCATCTTGAGATATTATACATTGTAGATGGTGGGATCTTCAGTATTCTATGCTGAGGCTGAGGAGCATTTTTCTAAAATTGTTCCACAATTTTTATATGCAGTTATTCTCAGATTGGTGGAACTCTGCCTATCTTTAAACCCAGTCATGTTAACGGACCTGTTGCCAGTTTACCTAATTAGTCAAATAGTCCTGACCCTCTTACAACTTTTAGCTGCCATCAAATTCAAAATTAGCTATTTTTCATTAAATGGCAAAAGTCTCAGTTTCAACATTGTTGTGTATAGGACTTTTTTTTATATAAAGTCAAAATTATGTATATTTTTTCCCCCCACAGGTATTAGGAACAAACCTTCACAGTCCTTTTGTTGCAAATCACAAAGTAATTTAACAAGAAATTAAAATTATTAGAACGTTTCAACTGAGAATATTAATTGTGCCGTCATCGTATTCATGCTTCTGAAGCCAAGTATGGTTGCTTATTTGTTTGATAGGTTTTTGAACAGTGTCTGATTCTGTGTTTTGTCTGTTCTCTGTTTATTTGAAAAAAATATCCTGAAATAATAATAATAAAAAACACCAAACTGTCACATGAAAAGTGGCATCAGAAACTAGTCAGCATTTTTTAATACAAGATGTTGTAATTAGTTAATTTTCTGCCAGTTGATCAGGTTATTCTTCTTGTAGTGACTGCTGGGTATTTTAACTCTTTATTAACTTGTACTAAAAAGCTTACTGAACCATGCAGCTTTTATGAAAAATTTTATTTTAATGTAAACCTTCATTTCTCAGCCTCTGAAAAAAAAAAATAAATAAATAAAGATAAGAAACCAGTGAGGTTAAACCTTCCACTTTTACTGTAAATTACTGACTTGCTCTCATGTTTATAAACATTTCCTGTTGGGATTTGTTTGTCACATATGCTAGAGACAGTTGCCTGATAAAATGAAAATCTGGAGTTTCCCAATATGCCCGCTGGCTACCAGGATGATGCCTCGCCTTAATTTGTTCACACTATCTGAAGTATGTTTGTTTGTGGCACATTTTAAAAGAAGATTTATCCCCGTGTTTAACTGTTAATGATGAAAAATAAACTTTAAAGCAGCCAAGGATTGAGCCAACCAGGAACAAAGTGCCATTTAGGTGATTTAATGTTTGAGTGTTTCATTTGCTTAATCTTAGTGCTGTTATAACAATTTCCTTTTTTTCTTTTTTTAATCAAACTTGACATTTAACAAAAACCTGACAGCCTCTTTACTCACATGTTGCACAAAAAAATCCCAAAACAAACTACAGCAGAAATCTTTTATTTCCTTAAAAAACCACAGTCATACACTGTCTCAGAGACGTGTTTGTTTGAATCCAGCTTCTTCCACAGTGAAGTGATCCAGCTGGTTCGTCTACCTCTACACAGGCAGAAGAGGGCAGTAGCCTCCACAACACTGAACGACCATTCCAGACTCAACTGGTGCACACAGGCGTTTTAAGGTTTCAGTTAGGTCAGAAAGAGCCGACCCAAAGACCAGCAGTGTGGCTCCTGCCACACTGTAAAAAGGCACAGATTAAGAAAAGGCCTGGCAGACCGATGGTGCATTTTCAAACAAACAGCCAATGAAAACAGCCACAGAAAGGTTACATCACGAGAGCGACCTAACAGAGATTTAATCTGGCAAAGCAACAAACTGTTCCTGAGATGAGATCATTTGGTTTCTGAACACGGTACCTCGAGGATCGGTCATGTTTACAGTGAGAATTTGTAAAAAAGAAACAAAATGTTTAAAATAAAGAGACGTATGATGCAAAGCTCCACAATGAGCTCTATTTTCTTATATTTTATTTCCAAATTAAACATTTCATTGTGACTAACAAATAAAAAATAAAGACACGCAACATAAACACAAAGGTGTCTGTTTTTTTGTGTCATATAGAAAACACTAGGCAGTCCTTTTGGCCTCAGAGGCCTTTGTTGAAGTAAACCTGTTGTATGCTGTCTCCATATTGAGACATGATGGCGTCTCTCAGCTCAGGCTCCAGCTTTGACACAGCCAAAGAGCTGCAAGAGACAGAAAGGATACGAGAAGCACAACCAGAATTAATGAAAATATGAGCCAGAGAGAACAGATTTTCTTCTATAAAACCATACATACTATCACAGCAGAGCCTTTGAAACAAAATCAGGTATAAAAATATTAGAACTATGAAACCTTTGCAGTTTTATTGACCTTGGCGAACTCCTGTCCATGTTTAGCTCTGCCTTATCTGTACTTTTTGTTTACTTCCTGAATCATGTTACTGTCCAGACTGAGCTGTGGGAGCAAGAGATGGTCTGCAGAGAACTGACCTAAACATACAAGAGCTCCACAAGGACGTCAAAAATGGAACAAAGAAAATTTGATTGCGGTTTATCTTGAATTCTCTGGTTTAAAAATGATTTCCCACAAGCCCCAGCTTTATCTGAAATTTGTTTTATTTACATTTTATGGCTTTGGGGTCAGTATAAAAATAAAGAGAAGAACTCCAAATACTTTTTAAGAACATTTTAAAATTATTTTACATCCAGATGATTTCACACTGATTAACAAACAGTTGTCTTATTTTTAACTCAGTCTTGTCATCTTCATCCTCAACAACAAACTGAAATTCATTAAAATTTGCCCAGTGGTGGTTTAACAGCCTCGTTCTTTATCTGCTTCTGTGGTGTGTTTTTTATTCAGATGAGTTCAGTTTACTTTGTCTCACTGGCATTTTTTTCATGTCTGTTGTCAGATGATAGTGATTAGTTTTCATTGCAGGCCATAAAAGGCAGCTGGTATCCAGGTAACAGAAGCTACTTTATAACAGGTTTTTGTTATTAAATCACCATGAATGCAAGGAGTTAAACATTTGAATAGCTCAATCACATACAGTGAGGAAAATAAGTATTTGAACACCCTGCCATTTTGCAAGTTCTTCCACTTAGAAACATGGAGGGGTCTGAAGTTTTCATTGTAGGTGCATGTCCACTGTGAGAGACATAATCTAAAAAAAAAAAAAAAAAAAATCCTGAAATCACAATGTATGATTTTTTAACAATTTGTTTTTATGATACAGCTGCAAATGAGTATTTGAACACCTGAGAAAAATCACTGTTAATATTTGGTACAGTAGCCTTTGTTTGCAATCACAGAGGTCTAACGTTTCCTGTAGTTCTTCACCAGGTCTGCACACACTGCAGGAGGGATTCTGGCCCACTCCTCCACACAGATCTCC
>JBAMHW010000024.1:7946558-7989471 GCA_037177495.1 Rhadinocentrus ornatus | reverse complement strand
TAATAATAATAATAATAATAATAATAATAATAATAATAATAATAATAATAATAATAATAATAATAATAATAAAGGATACGTCATAACTACCACAAATTGTGCAGAGTCACAGAGCATCTTCAGTAAAATAGGAAAAACCTCCAATTTACCTTAGCAGCTCAAAATACAAAATATCCCAAAATATCACACAAAATATCACAAATGCTAATATTGTTGCTGCACACAACACAAGTAGTCACAAACCATCCTTTCTTTTGGTCTCTCAAGATATAAAAATGGGCAGATTTTACTTGATAAAAATGCTCCTTGTGTTATTATTTTTTACTTTTTTTCCCCCTTAGGCATAAAAAACATATATTTCTGTTATCCTAGTTGCAGAATAAAGACTAATTACAGTTTTTGACCAAATGTGTTTTGGGCCTCTCAGAGTAATTACATCTTTAATTTACAGTACAGTCCATACAAATTAATAACTATTTATACAATATTCCTCTTAGTACCACTTTCCCAAATATCTAATATGCATTTAGGAGCAATTGGATAAAATTTTTCTTGGACAGTATGCCATCTGAACAAAAATATTTGCAAAGAAACCTAATGCATCATGGGAACATGAAACATTCATTTTTATGCACAGTTTGGGTGAGTTAACGTTACAGCTCTACATTCTTCAAACGTGATGCACATAATCCCTTTGGATTATTCATTTAATGAGCTGGGTGCCTTGGTCAGTTTTGCCCAGTTAAACAGCCATCAATCAAGTAGTTTTTTAGATATTACCATCTGAACTAGCTGACCAGCCCATTTTACCATCTCCTGAGCCATGCTGACACAGCCATGGCATGACTATTTATTACCACACCAAGTTTCACTTTTTATGCAACACATCTTATCACCATTTCAAGATTAGTATTCCTTTATTAACACCTCTTCTCAGGATAGGTCACAGGAAATGTACCTGTGTGTCAAGGTTTCTGCTCTGAGAAAATTACTGTGATTTCAGCCCAAACCCAACAAAATAAACAACATGCCTTTACATGTATTTTGGGGTTTATAAAGAGTAAAACAAAGGAGGACTCACTGCTGCCTCATCATGGGAATGTTAACACAGTTGGCTGCAGCCACGGCTGCAAAAGGGACCCAGCGAGCCACAAGAGGAGGAGCTTTCTGCAAGGAGTAGAGAAAGATCATCATACTCATTGGAGAACTGGATGTAATGTCATCTTCAGAGTAAGTAGATCTTAAATAAAGATTCTTTTTTTCTGCCCTAATATGATGCATAAGACCAAAAATAAGTTTTTAATCTTTCTAAAAACCAGCCTGTATTGTTTTAATTCCTGTGTGTCTGTTTGTACCTTTGTGTAGAGGTTGAGTCCGACTGCTGTTGCTAAAGCTGTGCTGGTTGCTGTAATGTAAGCCACTCCAATCTGCCTGAAACACATGACCAAAACACAGAATACCATCTGTTTTACAATAGTTTCCTTTAAAACAGCCTCAACAGTCCGCATTACAAGTTAACTTAAAAGGTATTGTTATTAAAGCTCTTGGTTGAATAGCCAAGAAACCAAATAAAATTCAGATATCTTTTAACATGTTTCTGCATATTAACATGAATATAAGCTGCTTTAGTAGTTCAAAGCATGTTGGTGATGCATCTAAAGTGGTCTTTGACACTTTTAAAAAACAAAGCAACAATATCTTTAGTAAAGTAGCTTATAGATGCAAGTCAACGAGATAACATATAATCTCATGCCTTAGGCTCCCCCAGAAGGAGCTTAACATCTTGACTAACAGACACCTGCTAATATCCCAAGAAAACTGGCATGTGTGGGTTCTTTCCAGGTGCTCCCCTTTTCTCAGCATCCAATAACATGCATGAGACAGTGGATATAAAAAGCGTACACACCCTTGTTAAAATGCCATGTTTTTCTGATGTTTAAAAATGAGACGACAATAAATCATTTCAAAGCTTTTCCTATCTTTGATGTGCCCCTTGCTCAAGTGTGCACACCCACAAGTTAATACTTTGAAGATTTAATCAAAAAATTCAGTCTTGCTGGGTACATGTCTGCTGTTAATTAAAAAGACTCTGATTAACCCACCAAAAAGTTCAGCTGTCCTCGTAGGATCTTCCTGCCATTTACTCTGCCAGCTATAGAAAAAGCCACTGATCACAGAGCATTACAGGGCTCTCTTTTTTGTAAGGTTTCAGTGAGGAGAAGGGGAGAAAAACATTTCCACAGCTATGGATGTACCATGGAACATGGTGGAGACAGTTGTCAAAAGGTGGAGAAAATATACAACAGTGACAGTGCTGGTACTTGGGCTTTAGTCAAGGTGGAGGGAATTATGGACAGTTCCAAATACCAGCCGCATTTGGCCCAAAACCTTCCGGCATCTGCCAGAAATTTAAAGCTAAAAACGATTTTCACCTTTCATATTCACCCAAATTAACAAAAGAACAGCTTCAGGAAATGAGAGTTTTGGAGTAGCACAGCCAGGATTCAGGCCTAAATCTAACAGAAATTGTAGGTAACCTGAAGAGGGGTATGCACCAGAGATGTCCTCACAATCTGACACATTTGGGCATGTTTGCAAGGAACAATGGGCAGATATTGTCAAGTCAAGATGTTGATAGACTCCTACCAAAGAAGACTGAATGCTGTAGCTGAAATAAAATGTGATTCTATTGAACTGTAGGTGCAGGTGCGGGTGGGAGAAGGTGACCACCTTCAGAGTGTTATGAATCCACCAGGGAAGGAAGCGGTGCGAAGAGGGAAACCATCAGCAAAATTGCACTGCAACCGCAGGTCAGACAAGAGGAACCCAAAGTCAGGTCGTAAACCACAGTGCTGAGGGATCCAACGTTGCTAGTGGAAGACAAGTGGAGGAAAGAAGAGCTGCCTTGGGTGGATTCCAATGCCCCTGAGAGTGGCACAGACGAAGACGCACACACAGAATACAATCTAACCCCAACAACCAGGAGCAAGACCAGTGAAAAGAGAGGAGCGTACCAGAAAAGAGGCAGCTAGTCAAATGGCCTAAAGCAAACGAGGTTGCAGTCTGGCGGGAGCTGGACAAGGACCTCAGTCTTGTCCTGGAGCACTCACTGCGTGGTCACGTGGAAACCAAGCTGAACTGCATTGGAGATATCCTGTATGTAGAGTGCAGAGGCAGATTTGGAGTAATGGCTAAGAATTTCGCCCAATGCGAAAGGGTAGGGAGAGAGTGATCGAGCAGCTGGTGAAGAGCCGGCGGCACCTAAGAAGGAGGGCCTGAAGCCACTGTGGGAGGCGGTGAAGAAAAATCTTTCCAGCCTGTGGAGGGCAGAGCGTATTTGCAAACGCAGAAGGCGAAAGGAGAAGGATGAAACAGCAGGTGATGTGGCCTCTGAAGATGAGCGAAATCCCCTCCTCAGTGGAAAGCAAGACGGATGGGCTGTCAAACTCATTCATCAGGAAGTGGCTGGGACTGCCAAGATGTCTGTCAGACGTAGGCCTCTTTGGCAGGAACATGCAACAACTGCCACTGCGATCTAAAAGCTTGGGATGAAAGCAAGATAAGGCTCGGTTGGTGCTGGAGCTGAGGGAATCCTCTGACCACCTGGTGAGAGCAGCAGGCACCCAAATAAGAACAGGAAGGAAGTGGAAAGCCCAAGTAGAAGTTGACATGGCAATCGACAGGCTGAAGCACCTCGAGGTGGTTGGCAGGGTCCAAGAGGGTCGCGCAGGCCTTGGGAGAGCCAAGTCTCCCTTGTTCCGGTCAAAAGCTTCCAAAAAAGATCAATGAGCCATGGTGGTGACAGAGGTGGCAAAAGCTGAACAGGAACGCCTTACAATTAATCAAGTAGTGTCCCAGGGCCAGCAAGGACAATGGACATCATGGGAAGGTCTCACAAGCAGGCCCATGTCATGGTCTTATCTTTTTAAGATCCCCCAAGCTATGCTCAGCTTCTTGATCAGAGCAACATATGACACCTTACCTTGTCCCCAAAACCTCCACCAATGGTTTGGTTCTGAAGAGATCTGTCTCCTTTGCAACACCAGCAATGCGAGCCTCCAACACATCCTGTCAGGCTGCAGGACAGCGTTGGCTCAAGGCCGCTACAGATGGCGACACGACCTAGTGCTGTAAAAAGCTGGCAGAGTCATGTAGACAGGAGGCAAACAGCAGACATTCCGTTACAGGCAGACACGCGATCCAGTCTGCAAGAGCTGGAGAGAATGTCAAGCCCCCCGCCAGAAAGACACAGCAAGACTCCTCTCACCGGGCACTGGGTGGACCACGAGGGTCGACCTGGGGAATCCGCTCCAATTCCTCAGGGAGATTGTGGAATTATCCCTCCGGCCAGACTTGGTTATGTGGCTGGCTGGAAAGCTGTCACGTGCCCTGTGGAAGTGGGGTGCAGAGGTTTTGTTGGTCCCTTAACTGCTCGCCTACTCCACGACATGGGCTGCAAAGTGGCGGGTCTTCAGAAAGCCATGAAAGAGCTGGCTGAGGAGGCAGAGAAAGGCAGCTTCTGGCTGTGGTTAAGGAGGAAGCATAAGGGGTGGGGGCTGACCAACACCTAGGGCTTCAGCAGGGGGTGGCAGGGAAAGATCCCTGCCATCGCTCCGGCATCAGGAGACGTACTGGGGTTAAAGGAGCGAAACGTCGATGACTGGTGGTCCCTAGCTGAAGACCAACATAGGCCCACAGAGGTGTTCAGTGAAGTGTCATAGCACACCTGTCCAAAGGCACTGGTGGAGGTGCGTCAGGCAGCATACACGGCAGGATAACATCACCTGTATCACGACATGTACATGTTATGTCACATTAAATATGGGACACATCTTTAAATAATTTACTGCAGTCTCATTTTAGCAGGGGTGTACACTTTTTATATCCACTTAATTAGCTATTCTAGAATAATTCTCTATTCTAATTTGATCCTAGCTGGAAGTGTGAATGTGTGTGGTTGTTTATCTTTTTTGTCTCTCTGTGTTTGTCCTGTGATGGACTGGTGACATATCCAGGGTATACCCTACCTCTCACCCAATGACAGCTGGGATAGGCTCCTTATTTTGAAAAATGGATGGATGGAAGTATGTCCCAACTCCCAGCTTAGAGTATTGTTGTCACAGCCCTTCATTTTTGTCTCCCTCAACTCAGCAAAGCATGCAGCATTCACTGTACCTCGGAATCAGGGATTTTAAACCCTTTTGCTTTCTATTAACATCAAATTCTCGTCATCCGCCAATAATTCACATGTAATTTGTTTAACATATCCGGACTTGGAAATCTGAGTTCTAATTTTTGTGTAATGTTTTTTCCCCACTTGGACAATCAAAATTCTTATTTACAATGTGCCACTGAATGCATCATCCTCTGCCATTACATAAACAAACTTAAATTTAAAAGTATTCCCATTTGCATTCATGCCATGATTGAAACAAAGATGCTACATACCAAATGTGCATAAACCCTTATTTTCATGCAGTACACAACATTTTATTATGTTTAATCCCGTTTTTTTCTTTTAATATACATAGTGAGCTTTAGATGACTACTTTCTTACTGCTGGGCCTAAGTTTGTCTTGTCTAACAGATTTTATTAAACCATTGATCCTGCATTAATCCACACAAGAGTAATAAAAACTAATCTGATCTGATCTGGCTGCATCAGGAATCAGATAAAAACTACATAAGCATGTTTTGTTCTTATTTCACAACAAAGTCTGATTCAACATTGTGAAATATGTGGAGACACTTTTTCATTTTCATGTGGGAAAAATTTGTCTGGAAAACATAATAATTTCAACATCTGGTTCCAATATGTTTTTATGATACCCATTTTAGCAAAGGTTAAAGCAACCTATATTTAGTAACTTTATAATCAATGTCAAACAAGAAACATGGACTTTGGCCAGCAAAGATGTGCACTTTTAAGCTCCTCTGGATTTTTATGCCTAAAATGACAAATGTAAACAGGGTCTGACTAGGTCTTACTTTGAAGTGATGGGGGAGGCAGCGTTGCGGTTGGTGTAGTTGACCAAAGCGTTGAAGGACTGATTCACCCACTGCCAGAACACCACAGCAGGAACCGTCCTATAAACTAAATATGTTTAAGTGAAACAAAAAGATGTGGTGATATTCTGTTTTTCCTTTTCGCTCTTCCCTACCTGTAGAACTGCAGCATGAACCCAGTGATGGCCATGCCTCCAGGGACCTGAAAGGACATGCGTCCAATGAGGTTCATACGGTCCCCCGTGTCTGGATGGAAAGCCGAGTCGTACAGCTTCTTTGCATAGTACAGCTGTTCCACCGTAGTGCCTGGAGGGACGGATCCGGCCCTGCAGAAATCCATCAAGACAAAACAGGACATTAACTTCAACCCACTACCTGCAGAAATATCCCCTTTTTGTTTAATTGCACTAATGTTCTTACTTGCAGCTTTCTACTAAAACTTTGGCTTCATCCAGTCGCGAGTCAGGTAAAAGCACAGTTCGCCAGTCGGTGATGCTGAAGAAGTGTTTCAGTCGGCCCATGAACGTAGACTGATCCCATCGCGGCACATCGATGTCGAACGAGCTCAGAGTCATTTTGTTTGTGAAAAAAGCAGCTCAATGCATTCAAAGGGAGTCACCAAGCCGCTGCAGGTGAAACCTGAATGAACATGAAAAACAGTATAACCTATAAAAAACCTTATGAACAGACATACAAAAGAGGCTGTCCAGGTTGGGACTAAAATTTAAACAGGTTAGGAGTTAAAGAAAGAACTGCTCTGGTTTGAGTTGGTGTAACATTAACAGACTTTAGTGGGTCAGACAAGGCCAAATTACTCCACCTTTGAACTCAAATTCCCACAGACAGAAAAATGTGTGACGAGCTGTAATGCTCAACATTCAGTCTTTATTTATTAATGGTTATTTTTTAAGCAGAAGGAAAAAAGACTTACTTTTGTCATGTTTTAATATAACATTTCATGACATCATATGTAGACTTGTGTCCAGCTGAGATCTATTTCTACTATTTACAATCCATTCTTCTAAAAAACTTGAAACTGGCTGGCTATAATGAATTTTCTAACAGTGAACCATCATTAGGCTCTTTTAAATTGCTATGCTTTATGTTCTTTTGCTGAACCTGCAAAAGAAAATATTCCAATTCTTTGCATTAATAATCCAAAAGGAAAAGTACCCATGTTGGGATCAAATGTTATTAAGCACAGAACCCTGTGTGGTCAGCCTGATTCTTCCACACCCTGCTGAGATGCAGACGCTCTGAAAGTCCCGCAGCACACAGAGCTGTAGTTGTACAGCTTCTGCTTCTCTAAAGTAAACCACCCAAGTTGCTGTAAACCACTGCTTCCCAACATGTGCTGCATGTCCCTGAACAAACACAAACTCAAGTTCTTCCCAAAACACTCTCAAGGCATCAACTTCAACTAGAAATCATCAACCACCTCCTGGTAAATGGTACCACAGGTAGTCATTTTGGGTTTCTGCAGCTGCAGCGTTGTGCTTCATATTAACCAATCAGAGATGTCAAAACCTGCTGACAACAGCACAGGGAATCCCAATTCCCATCTGGACATCGTACTTTATTACATTACTCTAAGTATTCACTGTATGTTTTAGGTGGAAAAGTAAATATAGGGCACATGAGGAGAGATGAGGGTATCAGCACTCTGAAGGATCAGGCTGGCTGGAACTGGATTGTCTTCAAAACTGTTTGTTTAAAAAGTAGGTTAAAGGCCTGCAGCTGCTGGTGGGGAACACAGAACGTGGGCCAGAAGTCAACATGGCTCTACATACCACGACATATCATCAAGAATATGCCATAGCTTCTTGTTTTGTTTGCCAAAAGTCCAGAAAACTCTTGATTTTTTTGTTTATAGTGACTTTAGTGTCTCTGTGTTAAATCAGCCAAAAGCACAAAAGCCATAATTATTCATGAGTCCAACTCCAGAAATAATAACATTTCTACTTCTTTTGGGTTTTTTTTATCTTTAATTGAAGGTTCGAATCTGGGTTCTTGCTGAGACAAAACAATGAATGACGACTCCACTGGCAGGACTAAATAATAGGGATGGACCGATATGAAAATTATGGCCGATACCGATAATATTGTCGTTATGACCGATAACCGATATTTACCGATGTCAATATATATATTTTGTTTTAAAAGGTTTGAGATTATCGGATTCTGTACAAAGTAAAAATGATGTAAACATTAGAGGCATTAGCAACCTGCTGTTGTTTGTGAGCTTCTGGATGGTAGTTTTTCAGATGACATATTAAATTTGTGGTGTTGAATCATTTGACACAGCATCCTCCTTGCATCACTTTAACTTTTCAAATACTGCATACTGCTTTTGGAGTATCTTCTTTAGACATCGTGAAAAATTACCACAAAGCTGACATTGCTTTTAACTTCAGCAACATCCCACAATGCAGTGCTGCATCGCTGTTATAAAAAATAAATATCGGCTGTTAATATCGGCCCTGTTTTGCTTATCGGACCGATACCGATATGTTAAAGAATGACTAACATGGGCGATTAATGCCGATATATCGTGCATCCCTACAAAATAAGCATATTTTTAAAAGTATTTTATAGACTGCACAAATTTAATTAAATATTCATTTGCAGATTAATTACTAATTACTGATGTTTACAGTATATTGTATGTGTATATATACACAGTTAAAATATCTGGATTTCTTTATGTATAGTGCCTGGAGTTATAAGTTATAAAAGCTGTACAAATTAAAAATAACGTGGGTATGAAAACTGAGAAGTCTGAGCAGAGTATTGTACATGTGCTTTACGATGACTATTATGGCTGAGAGTTTATTTAGAAGGTTGACAAACTGGATCTGAAGGCCACACATCCCAGCATCTTTGGACATCTGGATAAGTTCGCACTTATCGGTTGTAAGGTTGTGCATGAGCAAAACTAGATCAATTTCAGTCAAGCAGTTTATAAAAAAGACTGGATTCAATCAACCTAAAAGCGGTGTAAACAGAAACAATATCAGGCGGAGCTCGGACTGATGCAACCATGAGCTCGAGTTACCGGCTGAGTCTGATTTCTGCAACAGAAACATCGAAACTAACCAAAGCACCAAGAGGTGAACCGACTGTAACCCCCTTAACAAAAACAAAAACACAAACCTTTAAGAATGTTTTCAAACCCCACACGGAGCGAGCTGTCAGGTAATCAAGTGTGCTCACGAGAGACGGTAGTAAAGAAATGTGCACGTGGCACGCGTTCTTCCAATCACACGTCGGGGCAGCTCCAAACCAAACCTGACACGTTATTTTCTGACTGAAGGTACAACAGACAGGGGGGGATAAATCTGACTGATGCTCAAGTTTACAGCTAGCTCACATTCGAAAAAAGCTGTTGTGTTAGCTAATTACCTCGACGATGGGCTGTCCTCAGCCTTCTGTTACAATTAAACTAGTCTAAGTGCAGTAAGTTATAACATCTGTGAGAAAGAATAGTTCGCAAAATAACTGTGTGGTGGTATTTTTCTACTTATTAAATATTTAGTGCGGGTAGCTAACTAAACTCGTCCTCCATACTTGAGGTCGATGCTGCGTTCAGGTCAGAATGTGTAATACGAATAAGAACAGCATTCACAACCATTCATATAAATAATGATAGGCGTTTTGTAAAATAGTCATAAAGAGATAAAGAATGAAGAAATAACCACAAATAGATACATACAGAAGAAAGTAGACTAAATGAGAATATCATAATTCAGTTCTTTTACAAAAGTTCTTTTACATGATGTAAAATTGCAATAGAATGTGGTACAAAATACATAAGATGGAAAACAAATGGAAGTAAAAACATCCTACATATATCATAAATAGCAACTTTACTGTACAACCGAACGGAATTAAATAGTTTTGTGTCTTTGAGACTGTGTGTTTTGTGTCTTTGCCCAGACATCTAAAGCCTATTTAGGAAATCATACAAACATGTAACAAAGCAAAAGGTTGTGTATGCACTCCTGTGTTTTTACTACACTCGTTATCTATTTATTTGTTTTCCCATTCTTTTGGTATATATTGAATGCAACACGAGTCCAAGTTTTACGCTATCTGTGCGTCTGACGTCACCCCCCCTTAGTAACCCTCGGCGGCGTCTCCAGGAGAGAAGGCAACAAGATGGTGAGTCTAATTTATCGTAATAATTAGCCGTTAAGTGTAAACATCAGGTTTACGTTTATAAATAATTGCATTAACTGGTGCAAACTTGTATTTACGTATAATACAATGAGCCATACTGCCTGTAATTTGATGAGAAAAACGTTCAGCTGGAAAAGCTGCCTTGTTGCTTCATTCAGTTATCAAGGGAGATTAGCTTAGCACGTTAGCTCCGTGTAGCTCCTTGTTGCGTGCCGTTAATTAGCCCAGCATGAGGGGAAAAAAAAGAAGAAGAAAAGAAATCTTAAGAATATCAAATAAGATGCGAGAAGCTGCCTGACAGAAGCAGTAGTCCCTGTGCACCGGTACCGACAGTAGTGTTTGTTCATTATAAAAATCCACAGAGGAAACTAGAGATGCACTTGCATGGCCCGTTAGTAAGGAGTCCAGGTGGACGGAGGGAAGAATTGTGCTTCTGTAATGGTGGTTAAGTGCGACAGAGCTCCTACTGTCCCCCCTTGGCCATAGACGGATTAGGAAACAATGGGGCCTTGGGTATGGAGGTGTTAAGCCCCCCAACGTATAGTACAAAGACCCCAAACACCCTAGATGTAAGAAAGTCAATCCAGCCACATTCATGCAGATAGGATTTATGGTTGTTTTGCATCTTCAACTACATACCATGCAACTTCTTTTTATCAACTTAAAATGGTTGTTTGTGGAACACATGATTTCTAATTTATAATTATATTTGAGCATTTTTTTCTTCTTTTGAATAATTTTGTGTCTTTAAATTTATGTTACGTGTTTGTAGCCTTTTTTAGTAATTCTTTCTAGTGATCTTTTTCTTATTTTGTGGAATTTCTACATCTGATATTGATGACATAATGTACGATCTGTCTGTTTGTCTGGCAAAGTAACCTCACATGGATGTTTTCACCATTTATTACAGGGATTGCTGTCCATCCTTCGTAAGCTAAAGAGCACACCAGACCAGGAGGTTAGGATACTGCTGCTGGGTCTGGACAATGGTGGGAAGACCACCCTGCTCAAGCAGTTGGCATCTGAAGACATTAGCCACATCACCCCCACACAGGTAGGGAGAAAGTGCTCTCATGCATAATTTGAGCACATCAACAGTGCGGGGCAGTTTACTTTAAAAAAGTAATTAATTGTAGTTTCTAGTTACATACTGCATTAGTAACAGAGTTACAGCATTATGAAAGTGATTATTTACTCAGAAAAGTAACTGTTACTTTTTTAAAAATTTCAAATATGTTTACTTTAACAGAATTTCAAATTCATCTGAATGTTCATTTATTTATTTATAAGAAAACCGAATATTAGATCTGACTAATGGATGAAATGGAAAACTAATGGATTAAATTACTAACAGAATAATCAAGGACACTAACCTCAGGCTACTGGAAGTCATGTCTCCATCTCCTCCTCAGGAGAGGTGCTTCTCGTGATTCTTACTGCTTACAGCCACCACGATACATAAAATACAATATAATGTATAATGAAAATACATTTCTGGTTATGATGAACATTTCTCCTAATGTACTTGTCTTTTATCTATGTGAGGGAAAAGGGATGTCTGTGGTCCCAGATTAAATCTCTTCCTCTGTTTTCTGACTCACCGTTGCTGGTCTCCTGGTGGTTTGTATGTGTGGTTGCACACATTGACTGGGTCTGCTCCTTTTTCCAGTTTTAGTCGTATCACTCACCCAAAACCAATCTTATCTTATAGTAACGTGCTGTCAGTAACATTTCATCCATAGTAACAGTAACAGTGTTGTAATGATGTTAGTGATGGCATTTATTTTAACACTGCATACCAATAATAAATGGTCTTGATTTTGTTTAGATGTACATCATATTAGCTTATCCTGTCTAACCAACTTGGTGTTTACGGATTCCTCCAGGGATTTAACATTAAAAGCGTACAGTCTCAGGGGTTTAAACTAAATGTCTGGGACATTGGAGGACAGCGGAAGATCAGGCCATACTGGAGAAACTACTTTGAAAACACTGATGTGTTGGTGAGGAAAACTCTTTTTTGTTGAGTAACATTTTTTGTCTGCTCATCTTGAATAAAGCCTTGTTTTCAACACATGAATTACTCACACTAGATAACTAGAAAAAAATTTGTTTCAGATTTACGTTATTGACAGCGCTGACAGGAAGAGGTTTGAGGAAACGGGTCAGGTATGTACAATAGGCATGCACTTTCAGGTTTCACACAACAATCATTTTCATCATTCTAATTAATTTTGGAATCTGTAGCTTTATCAAATGTCAACTAACCAAGTTTGATATCTTCAAATGACCCGTTTGTCTGTGTTTTGGGGTTCAGAACTCCAAAATATTTGGTCAGTTTTCACAGAAGAAAAGGAAAACTCAAAAATAGTCACAGTTAAGAATATGTAATTTAGATTTAGTCTATATTTGCTTGAAGAATAACTTGAAATGACAAGATTGTAATGGTTAGTCAAATTGCTGGTAATTAAATTCACTAAATAATTCCAAGATTTGTCTCGTCTTTAGATAAACATTAAAAAACATGTATTTCACTTTGCTAACATGAGATGGATTGCGTTTGAATATTTTACTTTAAAGACTACTACTACTGGTGATTGTTTCTGTCAGTGTACAAGACGAATATTTACATTTTTATATGATCTTTATATTAATCAGAAGATCATGAAGACAAGGGGGAAAATAGAATTATTACTTTTTTCTTTGTTCTACTCATTTCTAAGTCAAGTCAAATATTTAGGAAATCTGTCTGTCTAACTAGACCTGCAATCCCTTGTACTTCCATCACTGGATGTGTGTCTGATTGCCAGATTTGTCTGTTTGTTTCAGGAGCTGGCTGAGCTGTTGGATGAGGAGAAACTGAGCGGCGTCCCTGTGCTGATCTTTGCAAACAAGCAGGACCTCCTGACAGCAGCTCCGGCCTCTGAAATTGCAGAGGGGCTCAATCTGCACACCATCCGGGATCGCATGTGGCAGATCCAGTCCTGCTCTGCCCTCACTGGTGAGGGGATTCAGGTGAGCAGATGAGCAACACTCCTCATTTGTGTGCATTCATTTGTTTTCATGTGACTTCCCAGTCATCTCACTGCACTGCTTTTTCTTTTCAGGAGGGAATGAATTGGGTCTGCAAGAGCGTCAATTCAAAGAAAAAGTAGCTTTGCTTCTAGTTTTCTACTTCTCAGGAGGAGCAGCATACACAAACACACACTGACATATTGCACCTCCTGAGCCTTAGTATGATGGGATTTACCTGTGAATGTACACACACTACTAATCCAACGTGGACTTTTTTAACCCCCTGCATCGCTGATGTTCGCTAATCTCAGCACATCTTCCTATGTTGACCTCTACAAAGAGGAGAGGCGTTTGGCTTCAAAGGGAACCCATGCCAGCAAACCAACCCCCTCCAGTCTTCTGTTCCTCCACGTCACCATCACTGTCCCAGTCAGTGGCTGCCACCATCCGCAGCCTGTCCCAGCTTCAAACATTCCCATTAAACTGCTGTCTTTCACAGGAATTCCTACTGGTCCTTTAAGCTTTTTCACACGCTGTCTTGGAAACCAGACCCTCACTTCTTTCCCCTTCAATATCCATCGTTATTACGTTTTGTTTTTTTGTTTTTTTTCTTTAAGTCATTCCACTATAGCTGTAAGCGCTTTTCCTGCTATCTCTCTGTTTGAAGTGAAGTATATTTTTGTAATTGTTTTATTTATGGTGAAGTAGAGTGCTTTAAAACAACTGCTTGTGTGGTGAGTGTGTGTAAATGAGAATCGGTTCAACACTCTCCACTAAAGAATAATACTGTAAGTGTTTAATATGTATAAAAAATTGTAAAATCAAAAGAGTAAAAGACACTACATTTTGAATCAACTGTAAATAGCACCGCCCTGTGTTCACATTATACACGTTATAGAGAATTTGTCACCCTGCTGTACTTTGTAGTATGTAATGTTTGCATATCTAATATGTGCTGGCAGATTTTTAACAGGTACTGTATGTTCCAATTGCATTTCTATGTAATCTGTCCAGAGTTTAGGACGATATATGTGAATAAAAACAAGTATTTCAAGTATTTAAAAGAAATTCTCGAATTAATTTGCTTTCTGCAAGAGTGGTGTGAAAAGGTGTTGGCCCCATTCTGTGATTTTTGTTGTTTGTTTTTGGTGTGTCCCGTTATATATGGCATAAAAGTAACACTGCATTTCAGAAAAAGAACATCAATGGTAAAATATGGTGGTGGTAGTGTGATTGTATGAATTCTGCTGTCTACCAAACAATCCTAAAGGAGAATGTCCGGCCATCTGTGACCTCCTGCTGAAATAAACTTTTGTTTTGACAATGATCCAAACCATACCAGCAAGTCCACCTCTGAATGGCCAAAAAAAAGGGAAGACTTTGGAGTGTCCAAGTCCTGACCTGAGTCCTATTGAGATGCTGTGGAATGACTTTTAAAATCGTGGTTCATGCTCGAAAACCCTTCAATGTGGCTCTATTACAAAATTTCTGCAAAGATGAGTGAGCCAAAATTCCTCCACAGCACTGTAAAAGACTCAATGCAAGTAATGCTTGAATGTAGTTGTTGCTGCTAACGGTGGTCCAACCCATTATTAGGTTTAGGGGGCAATCATTTTTTCACACAGGTTTGGATATTTTTAACCTTAATTTTAAATCTGCATTTTTGTGTTTACTTGTGTTGTCTTTGACCAGTTGGGTTTGGCTGATATGCTACCATTTCTGAGGCTAGTAATGAATATTGTGACTCAATATATTAATAGGTAGTTTATCATAAATATTTTAAACACTTATAAATATTTAAAATGTCATAATTTAAAAATATGACACAAAATGTTAGATATTTGTGTAGTTACTGACACAGGGCTGCAATCTAAAATCAGATTTGATTTGTTTAGACAGGTAGGAGCATCAGGCAGGTGGTGCTGTGTCCACCTGCCTGCACGTGAGCCTCATGGCCTGTAGCCTAGTTCTCCACCCTCAGCTGCAGTAACAAATATCTGGCTTGTCCATCTGCAAACCTGCTGCTTCACTCGAGACCACCCACGTGTTGAATGGGCGTAAAAAAAACACATCTGTGTGACAGCATCACAGTCCTCCACCTCCACCTAGGAGTGAAATGACTTTCCAAGTAATGTTATTAGTAAGTTTTTCTTTATTTTTGATTTATGACATTTCAGAGGAAACTCTTTTTACATTCATGCAGTTAGTTTGGCAGTTTATTGGATAAAAAAAAAAAGAAAAGAAAAAGACCCCCTGACCTTTTGAATTTTTTCATTAACCTTAACTACTGCAGTCATGCACTTAGGCCAATTATAATTATTTACTTTCCACACGCCGTCATCTCAGTTTAAAGCTCCCGAAGCACGTTTTTCTCATTCTTATTACCGAGTACTGATCCACATTTAGATCCTAAATAATGGTCCAGAAGAGGACGTTCAGAGGTGTTACATGTCTAACAGAGTGTCCCTGATGCAGAAACAGTGAGCTATGTGTTTTACTTTGCGTAACATTGTATGTGACTGATTCAGAGGGCCTCAAAGGTTTTCAAGCAGCCTCTTCATCTTGTCTCACAAAGATTGCCATTGTTTGGTCTTCCTCTTCTCTCACAGACAGAATGTACAAGTGTTGTTCCTCATTTCTGGCCCTTGACTCCCTCTTACATCTAACACTGACACATTCTGTGGAAAACATAATGCGCCAAAAGAGAGACACAATTAAAAAAACAAAAACAAAACAAAACAGTAATCATAAATAACAGGTTGGGATAATGTGTTTGCTTGCTTTCTAGTGAAATAAAGTATAATGAAACAAGAGAGTTAGCTTAGCTTCACTTAGCTTAGCTCACATCCTGTAAACAATGAAGATGCTAGTGTGGTCCTTACAGAGAATATTTGGTCTTGTTAATCCGTACAAAAACAGAAATACTATTTAATAATATCGGGATCTTGGTTAAATAGTAATTAAAATATTTATGCTAAGCTAAGTAACCACTTATGCTAGCATATATACATACAACATCATAAGACCAAGATAAAACTTAACACGACAAGTTTAAAGATATGGGACTAGAACAGTACAGAACTTATATGTAATGAAGAGGTATTATATAGACTGAGTAATGTTATTATTATTAGTAGTAGTAGTATTGTTATTATAGCTTTATAATATATTATATAAGTTACCAGGGTGGGATTAGATTAGCTTGTGCTTCCACCCACTTCTTTTGAACTTTTATGTTTGCTTTAGTGGTTTTCTTATTCTTTTTATTTCTATTTTTGTTTTTATATTTTGTCGTTATGTTCAAATAATCATTTTCAATCAATTCAATCAATCCATTTTTTCACTTGTCCTGTCCAGCACCACTTTTTATAGTTTCTATAAATCTCACCTGAAAGGGAACTACGGTGTTCACTTTTTTTAGAATGGCAGACTAAAATTTCTGGAAACAAAACTGAAAGTGAGCCAGTTAGTCACTATGAAGATGCATAGACTAATGCTGTTACCATTTGTTAAACCTACATTTCTATTATTTCTTTTACATCTGTTTTATTGTTCAGTCCCCCCCTTTTTATTTCTGCTTTATCACTCTTAATTGTACTTCACTTTGGTCAACATGTTGTTTGTTTATAGTAGATTTGACAGACCTTACAGAGAAAGTTTGTTACAAAAACTTAGATTAGATTTTATATATGTGTTTTATGTATTTTTGCCTTGTGTGTATCTTCTGAAACTCCTAAATCGGTGAACAAAAAGTTACGTGGTTGTGGAATGACTGAGTAAAGACTTTTTCCTTGCTGTGTGTCAGTGTGTGGGTATTTTAAAGAACAGTGTGTGTGTGTGTCACAGATACATATCAGAAACGTAGGCGACTGGATTACTGCCTGTTTCTCTCTCCTCGTGGATCAAGCAGCTGTTCAGCAGCTGTGTGCACGAGTGTGAGAAAATGTGTGTGTCAGGACATAAAGGGAGAAGTGTTTGCTAGTGTGTGTGTGTGTGTCAGAGAGAGAGAAAGACAGAAAAGCAGCCCTGTAATTTATGCTACACCTCCGACCCCTCGGCTCTTGGCTGCCTGTGTCTCTACTGAGGTTTGCTGACGTGAGAGAAAAGGCAGCACATGAGAGCTGTGCCTCGGCTCGAGAGGGGAAAGAGGTGGGAGGAAAACGAGGGTGGAGCAAGAAGCAAAATGACTGAAACGTGGTTTTACACCATCTGATGTTAGAGGGAAATATAAGGCATTCAGAGACTAAAATTGATTGCAAAGGTCTTGCAAAAGTATTTTAAAAGACATCCACTGAAAGTTAATTTTTTACCTCTGGAAGTAGTAGAAGACTAATAAGAAGGTTGCATCACATGATCTTCCTCAGCAGTGTGAGGATTAATTTTCCATTTTTCTCAGCATTTAAAAGAGCTGAAACAGATTTTTAGGAAAAAGTAACTGCAAACCTGAACCTTTCTAGTTTTTATTCCCATTCTGTTCTTTGCATGCTCCTTATACACACACAAGTAGATCATCCCTGCTGTGTGAATGGGATTGAGTCTTAAAGTGCTGGATAGGAGAAAGCAGTAATGCAACGGCTTAATCAGGCTAAAGGGAACACACACACACAAACAAACAAACACACACTCCTCTGACTGAGTAGTCATCTGAAGACCTTCCATCCTGTTTTTTCTCTGCAGGCCTCCACCCCCACATACTCAAGAGTCCTGGACACAGTAATATTTTAAGTCTTCTCTAAATGGGTTTTTTCTCTCTTAATGTGTCCTGTAAGATATATTAATATGGCAACAGATTAAATAAAAAAAAGTGAAGCCAGAATGATTATTTATACACAGCAGAGATTGTGTGATGTTAGGGCACAAGTGGGAGGATGTCATTTTGTTGAAGTCATATAAAGAGTATGCAGATGACTGTAGAGGCAACTGTATAAACTGAAAAACTATTTTTAGTTATTTTGAACAAATGTGAGAAGTGTAAAATAGGTTTACTACCAGCTGGTCATATCTGCATTTGTTATATGCACTTTAAGATCCCAGAAAATCTTTTTTTTTGAGGTTTGACATGATTAAAATGGAAAAATATTTAGAATAAATCCTATAAAAACTAAAAAACAATGATAATCCAAAAAACATGTTTAGTCTTTACAGCAACAGCCTTAAATCTTTGTGACGCAGAATCTTCTAGCTTTGCTAATGACAATGTTAGACTTATTTAATTATAATACTGACAATATAACATTAAATTGATTTAGAATTGTACATTATACAACGGACTTCATGTTTCTATAATGAATATAGCTGTTATTTAAATATTATCACCATCTGTTTGTGCCAAAAAAATATTGACTTACCCTGCTGTAACTCCCCCAGATTCAACACTAAAACAAGCTGCTATACAACTCATTTATATGAAAGGATTTTCACAACACTAACAAAATTACCCCTCCAGTAAATCACGGTAAAAACAGCCCATTGATTGTCTTTTGGCGCTTATGATATTTTATGCAAAAATAAAGCTGGAATGAACTTATGGTTTTATAACAGCACATCTCAGAAAGGATGGGATATTAAATCAAAGAGAAGTTTATTGCAATCCTTTGATTTTTGTTTGCAAGGCAATTAGTTTGAATAAATTGACATATGAACACAATTATTAAAAATTTGATTAATCTGCACAAGGTAATTGACTTCTTTGGACTAATTTGGACTGTGTCTGTAAAAGTGTCTTGAGATGACTGTGGTGATTTGGTGCTATGCAAATAAAATTTAAATTAATTTGAATTTGAATTGAATTGAAAATCCTGTGTGAATAGAATGTGTGGATAAATGTGAAAAGATCTATTTATGTTAAAATAATAACAGAAAGAAATGACAGTTGCAGTTTTGTAGTATTGTGGTATTTAAAGCTTTTGTACTGAAAGTAACACAAATCTGGTCACACTTGTCCCTAAACTGCTTCTGCTGGTCACCACTAAACTACATCTTGCGTTCATGTAACAATTATACTTTTGCCATAAGTATTGGCTCACCTGCCTTGACTTTTGTATGAACTTAAAAAACATTCCATTCTTAATGAAATGAGTTCAATACGACATTGGACCACCCTTTGCAGTTATAACAGCTTCAACTCTTAAGGGAAGGCTTTCTACAAGGTTTAGGAGTGTGCCTATAGGAATTTTCTGACCGTTCCTTCAGAAGCGCATTTGTGAGGTCAGACACTGATGTTGAAAGAGGAGGCCTGGCTCCCAGTCTCCACTCTAATTCATCCCAAAGGTGTTCTACCATGTTAAGGTCAGAACTCTAATCAAGATCAACTCGCTCATCTATGTCATTATGGACCTGGCTTTGTGCACTGGTGCACAGTAATGTTGGAACAGGAAAGGGCCATTCCCAAACTATTCCCACAAAGTTGGGAGCATGGAACTGTCCTCAATCTCTCAGTTTACTGAAACATTCAGAGTTCCTTTCACTGGAACTAAGGGGCCACATCTAGCTCCTGAAATTGAACCCCAAACCAATATCCCCCCGCCACCAAACTTTACACTTGACAAAATGCAGTCAGACAAGTACCGCTCTCCTGGCAACCTCCATACCCAGACTCTTCCATCAGATCACCAGATGGTGAAGCATCACCATAATCACTCCAGAGAACGTGCCTCCATCCATTGATCCAGAGTCCAGTAACGTGGTTCTCTACACCACTGGATCTGACACTTTGCATTGCTTTTGATGATGTATGGTTTGGATGCAGTTGCTCGGCCGTGGAAACCCAAACCATGAAGCTCTCTTTGCACTGTTGAGCAATTGACTCAAACTATGTGCCTCAGCATCCGCCGACCCCGCTCATTCATTTTACAGGGCTTCCCACTTTGTGGCTGAGTTGCTGTCATTCCAAGTTGCTTCCACTTTGTTATGATATTACTGACAGCTGACTGTGGAATATTTAGGAGTGAGGAAATTTCATGACTGGACTTGTTGCACAGGTGGGATCCAATCACAGTACCACACTGGAATGCACCGCGCTCCTGAGAGCGACCCATTCCTTCACAGTACGATAACTTCATTTTTTTACACCTGTGGCCAGGGAAGTGATTGGAACACCTGATTTAAATTATTTAGATGCAATAACCAATGCCCCATTGTAATCAGCACAACTAAATTTTATCTACTTTAACTTTAGTTTGAAACATGCATATGAAGTATTACTGCACAAAAAAAGAACTTTGTAAGATATGTACTGCAGTGCGTTTGTCAGTTGTGTTGCCAGATTTGACGTGTCGCTAAAAGACTTCTGAGCCACAAGCATGCAGTCTATTTTTATATGTATTGACAGGAAGGTGAACAGATTATCAACAAAGCGAGTTAACTAATCTGTTTTTACAATTTATTTATACACATTGAGGTCTCTTCAGTATTTATAATGTAACTTTTTCCAGCCTGAATGGCTGAATTAAGACTTAATATCATTCACTTTTCATATTGGGCATCACAGAGGTCCCTGTGTTTAAACTATTCTATAGAAATGTTTATAAAATAATTTTCATTCATTTTCTGTACCGCTTAGTCCAATTAAGGGTCGCGGGGAAGCTGAACAAACATGGTAATTACAATGTATGTGCACAAGTGAAATGTTATATTTACTCTTCCGTGAGTTGTAGTGCTTTTGAGGATTCCCTGATGTCCACTGAAGTAGCTAATTTGCAAATATACCATTCTCACCCATGCAGTTACTAGAAAACAGCCTTTAAATCGATGTCCGCTGTAGTGGACACTATGCATGAAAGGGTTAACAGACTGCCCATGTACTCCCATATGTGTACAGATATGTGGAAATGAGCCAAACTCTAAAAATATGTATGGATGTATAACGATCATATCTTTAAAGAAATGTGCATTAAGAGTTTTACTTCTTTACAACACAAATGTTTCAGTGTGTTGAAATGCCAGATTTTGATAATTGGCACCTAAAACCCAGTGTTGTTTCTAGAAGTAGTTTTTATTTTTCATTTTTACAAAACTGTATTTACATATTTAGGCTAACAAATTGACTTCACAGTATGTAGCATAACTGTGAAAAAAGACATATTACAAGTACGAACACTGTGTTGGTTTTGTTCTTTTTAGGGGATTTATTTAGTTACAAAAATATAGAATGACTACCTTTATTCTTTGAATGAGATGATGGGATTTCCACATGGGTAATTAACACCAGAGACCAGATTAAATTTGTTTATTTGGAACCCTTCTCCAAATCACATCTGTAATTTTTCCATTTCACAAAATATTTACAAAAAAGATTTTTTTTTTCTCTAAATGTTGGCTGTTGCAACAGCTCCTTTTTAGGATAAAGAACCGTTCTTACGTCCATCAGTCCAGTCTTGCTCTCTTAGAAAAAGTTCATGAAAAAGTTTCCTCCCACCAGTTGTTTTGTTCATACACTCATTTTAAAACGGCTTACAGTTTGTCCCTCATTGTTCTTCTTTTGAGTGCCAAAAAAAAAGAGAAACAGAAACAAAACAAAAAAATCTCTTCCTTGCATGCTTGAAGCTGCAATCAGGAAGCCAAGACCTTGTGTGCTTATTGAGAGGAAGTGACATCTTTGCCCTGCAGGAAATACAATTACAGCATCATTAGATCATCCAAATGCTTGATTAGTTTGGTCTGTTCAGTCTTGCCTCTATTTTCTACAATCAAATAGTCTCTGTAGACAAGCATGACACATGTAGATGTTTCAAATAACACAAAGCCATGATAATCCCAAAATGGATACAGTCTTAATATTTTCTGTCCTTCTATGGCAGCAGGATGGAGCGCTAGTTGTAGAATGGTGCAGAATTCTCAATTACCCAGGACTGGACTTAACCAGCCCATCTGATGAAACTCTGCTGTCCCTTTGCAGGTTAGTATCTGCAGTCCCGGTATAGGAAGGCACCTACAAGTGCATTGTGGGTGTTCCAATGGAAGAGCCTTTTTGTGTTCAAGCTGTACAATCCATCCCTGAACTCAGCAAAGAAATAAGTGCCAAGTTGATAAAAATCAAGAGACAGGAAGGAACAGGTCCCTCTTTAAAGGATCTATCTATCTATCAAAGTCAGCTATCTGGAGAAAAAATATGAAGCTAATAACATAAGGCAGTTGGCCTCAGTATAACTGGAGGGGCAATTATATCAGTGAGCTCAACACTGCACGGTATTAAAATCCTTCCCTATAGCCTCAGTGAGAAGCCTTGAGGAAGCATGAAAAGATTTTCTAGAAACAGTTCATTTCCAATCAGTCTCCTACTCTATAAATAAAATTAAAAAACTGCATCTCATCTTCTCCTTTACAGGCCCCTCATTATTTTTGTTTAATTGTTGAATGCTGAGCCGAGCTGTGCCAGAGAGAGCAGCTGGCTGCGTATCCATTTCACCTATTATACAATACATTAATCACTGATTGAAAATAAAGTAAAGAAGAAAAACACAAAGAGATAAACCCTGCCCCCGAATGCGTGTACAGATATAAACATTTATTCTACTGTGTGTATAGTGTATTTGCATTTTTTCCCTAGTTAATAAGTTGGTAAAGGTGTGCTATTTTGGTGCAAGTCTCTTTTGTGTGTGTGTGTGTGTCTGCTGTGTTAACTGGTGACGTAGTGCTTTGTAGAAGGCTGCCCATACAGCCCGTAGAAATCTGCATGTCTGTGCGTCTGTGAGGCATCTATCCAGTCCCTCACTGCCAAGCCCTGCATGGATGGACCTCCAGAGGCCAGACCAGGAGGAGGGGGGTAGTCCTGGGGGCTAACCCAAGGAAAGGAACCTGAACGTGGGTATGGAGGATGGCTGCGGTGGCCTGACACAGATGGCACTCCGGAGCAGTAGCAGTTATCCATAGTACACACCAGGATCTTTCGGCCCCCGTACTGAGGGAGCACAGCCTGCTGGGAGTGAGAGGAGCTGCTGCCTCCGGGAGGAAAGTGTGAGGAACCAAAGACGGAGCCTGAATGGTGGTTGGTCAACGAACCACTTCCTGTGCTGCCGCTCTCGCTGATGTGAGGTGGGGCACAGGGGCCGAGAGGCTGTTGATTGGTGGACTGGCCTTCTCCAGAGGCAGAACTGGAGCTCAGGTAGGGTTGTTTGGCTAACGACGAGGAAGAAGATGAGGAAGAGTCTTTAAAACTTGGAGCTGCGTTTTTCCCAGCGCTCCCGTTTCCCTCTGGGAAGGCAGTGGAATGTTTCCGTTTTTCTGCTCCAGAGCCAGAGCTCTGACCGCTGGGAAACGCAGGAACGGACTGCAGAAACGTTGATGGAGGAGTGAGGGGAACTGAGAGAGGGAGGAAGGTGTGAAATATGAGGAGGTAAGCCATGCAATAATACATGAAAAAAATAATAAAGTAAATTCATTCTTACCTTCAAGTGTTCTTTTTAAACTCTTCTCTCTTTTAGAGATCTCAGAAAGAAATAGTTTAGAGTTGAGATTCCCGACTTTGTAAGGAGGGAGACTGCTGCCCACACATGCTTGAGACCTGCAAAAGGTGCCAAAAGACGTGCAAAACTCAAGATAAATCAGAAAATGCTGCCTCTAAATAACAGACCCTAAGGCAAAAAAAAATAAAATGAAACATTTAAAGAACCAAAGAGTCGTTCTCTCACCTGTCCGTGAGGATTTTAACGGGCTTGGTGTTTTTCATGAAGCTCAGTTCCTCCGCTTTACTAAAAGCAGTGTGGATGGAGCTAAGCAGCTTCTGGGCTTCATGGCGCTGTTCTCCAAGAGCCAAAACCTGGGCCGCATTTTCTTGACAAAACCGAGCCTGAGCCCGATCCAGAGCCTCCAGTGTACGGCCGAGATCCTCCTCGAGGAGCTGGTGCATTCGCTGGTACTGCAGGCGAACTTCCTCTTTCAGTTCGCACACCCTGTCCTGTAGGAGGAAAAAATATAAAATAAAAACAAAAAAATCCACTCAAAATTTAAACGCAACGTGGAAAGCATGCCTGGCAGAGCAAGGCTCTGTAAACATACCTCTACCACACACTTGTCAGAGTCCAATTTGCAAAGCTGCTCTTCGATCTCTTGCACTCGCTCCTCCACGTGCTCCTGCTGTCTTAACAGGTTTTGCTAAAAAGAAAGAAAAGGAACAAAAAAGTCTCAAGCTTTTGGAAGTTTTAACCCTCAGTTAGCCACTAGCATCCCCTCCCCATACCAGAGATATTAGAATCTGGGAGCTGGCTAATTTAGTCTCCATCCAACACACAATCCCTGCGGCGGAGGAGGGAGGGGGATGCTGTCATAGCAACCAACAGCTATTTTGTGTTTGCATTGGTGAGGGAGGACCAATGCTGGGGGAGCTGGGGGCAGCGGCAGCGATAGATAAATAGGCTCCAGCAGCTCCCCTTGGTGCTCCTCCTCTCCTCTCTTCTGTCCTGTACTTTTTCTCTGAAACACATGGATTTACGCAGTGGAGGCTGCTCTGAGCTGTGTTGTGGCAACAGCACCTGTTATTTCTGGGATGATGATGGCATGTAAACAACAGCAGACAAATAGTCAAACTGACTCATCGTGCTCAGCTTGTCTAGAGAATAAAACAAGAAAGACTGCACAACATCAACAATTCACATCAACTCCTTGAAAGCTGGAATGCCATTGACAGAGTTTAGCTGACCGTACTTGTTAATATTTAATGGAAAATATGAATATTCCCCATAAACATTTAATGGTGGAAGAAGCACACTTACAAAAATGGTGCAGAAAAAAGATTAGCAAGCCAGAACAAAAAAATAAATAAATAAAAAAACATCAATATGAGCTTTCAATAGTGTTTGCAGCTTTGTGACCCCTATTTGGCGAACCTGAACCGGGTGCTGGTGCCAGTTAGTTATAGGCATCATTCAGCCCCCCAATAGACCTCAGTATTAGTAGTGTGAATTTATGCAAAGCTTGCAGATTCTTCTTTGACAGACACTTATCACCTAGATATATTTCTATTTCACTGTGATGTGTGGACACTTTAACAACATTCACATATCTTCACATGCTCAGAGACAGAAGAGAAGGATCACTTAGCCAGCAAATAAACTACTTTATCTATGAGATGCTACAGAGCCACATTGTTAAAATTACCTTCAAGCAATAATTATTAATTATTTTAATTATGTGCACAGAGCAGATCCAAGAAAGCAAAAAGAGACAACCCACACTTAAGAGTAAATTAATCATTATCAGATGCTAAAAAAAGAGGGGAAAATAAGACAACACTAGCTGTATAACCATCTATATAAAAAGTTCATTTTAGCTGTTTTTTTTCCTTAAATTTTGCCTCATTACAAAATGTTTACTGTAAAACGAATTATGCTGGAACAAGCAGCAAATTTACTGCCTACATGTAACAAAACTAAAACAAAATCAAAAGATATTTTTGGTCACCACCCATGTTAGTAAAATGCTTCATATTAGCTGTTTTTGTGTTTTAAAAAAGGCAAAAATAACCAAGAAAATACTGTGAGGCTTTAAGGAATATAGACCCCAATTTTGTTGTGTCTAACACTCTTCATTGTGTGCTAGAAAATGAGAAGAGAAAGGAGGATGCTCTTTATCGCCATGGTTAAATTTGTAATCAAACATAATCTACAACTAAGCTAAGGATTGTACTTAAATAGCACTTTTCTAGTCTTTTCTGAGCACTAAAAGCACTTTTACACTACAAGCCACTTTCACCCATTTGCTCTAACACACATTTATACACAAAAGAGGACACTGAAGGCAACGTGGGGTTCGGTGTGTTGCCCAAGGCCACTCAGATGTGTCGTCGAGGGAAGCCGGAATCAAATTACCGATATTCAAGCTGGTAGACGACCACTCTTCCTCCTGAGCTCCAGCTGGGTTTTGGACAACTGTGTTTAAATTAACTTCATTGGATTTTCATAGTCTTTTTTTTTTCTGATTATGTTGTTAGTATAACGTTAAGAACCATTTTTGTTTTTTATCTCAACTGTTTTTACTATTTGTTTTGTTGATTTTCTGTGTTAAAATTTTTATTTAAAAATCTGGAATATCACAATTACTTAATTTTACAATTAATTCATCTTAAAGATCCTTCAATATAATCACGTTCCATAAAAGGTTATGCCTGGACCATAACCGTGGGAGCTCAGTGGGACAGTATCCGATTGAAATCGATCTGATCGGAGATTCCAGATGATTTTTTATTTTTAAACCTTTTGGCCAAATGCTCAATAGTCCTTGACGTTCAGTCTGTATCCGCCACAGTCCCATTTTGTTTAGCCACCATTGTTCAAGTGTTCCCTGAAACTCATTACGCCACGTAACCCCCAGGTGGTTCAAGCATGCGCAGAAACAACATCCATCACCAAACGAGTGCACACATGGTTATTTTTTCTGGCTGAATCCACCCCTCTCGATGGGATTGAAAATTCTTTCTGATGGAGGCCAATAGGATCAGCTGACATGTTTATATTGACCATTTTTATTCCATGTAAACCGGTTCACCAGCCTATAAAGCATGACGTAAAAAGTTGCAGAAAAAGGAGGAAATGCAAAGAATAAGTTTCACCGCCTGCTGGAAAACCACCAGCTTTTTATCCGTAGTTTGTTTAAATAGCGTTTATCTAACGAAACATTGAAATGAAATGTTACTGTGTCATTTGCTATTCTGTAACCATGTGTGACTCCAGTCAGGCTTTAACTGAACATTACATTATACGGATGAGGAAACCCGAAATGTCTTCTTTTGATGTTCAGAGATAAACGACTCAGCATGAGGTCGAAGTCTTTTAGTCGTCTGTGTGCAATTAGTTGTAGATGAAACGGATTAATTTACAAATATATGGTCTTATTTATTTCCCCGTTCTAGTATTATCTCTCAAGCAGCAGCTATTTTTAGGCCAGCTGGAAGTCAAAGCTAGCTAGATGTTTTTTCTGCGCTTCAAAATTCTCTACTCAGTTAAAAAAGAAATATTCAAAACATTTTATAACGTAGTCATCAGACAGAAGCGTCCCAAGTCCATGTAGAGGTCCCGTAGCCTTTTCCATCCGTTTTCTCTGAGACATCCAGAAATATGTAGGATTTATAATGTATCGTTTACAGAGCAGAAGAAATTTAGCTGGAATGGGACTTTTTGAGTTACTAAAAATTTTATTTCTTTTGATGTCAACATAATATCATATGGAAACAAAGTAAAGACCTATGAAAAGCACTCGTGCGATTTTACACATTTATAGTACTATTGTGAAATTAATGTATAATAATCATGATAATTGTAAAATTGTGATTTCTTTGATAGATTTTCTTTCTACGATTACTATTTGTGTTAACCCTAATATAAATACTTACAAGCTACTATAGCAAATCTCGTGCTACTATCGCAAATTCAATCAAAAACATAAATCTTATGGTACTCCACGAAAAGAATTTTTTACAAAGAAAAAGATGTTAATCTAAAATCTAAAGACGCACACAACAATGTGAAAAGACTTTTTTTTTCTGAACCTGCATGTATACGGAGTGTTACCACCAGGCTTTAAGAGAGAGACTGAATCATCATCATCATCACTCTCCAGTCATTCCAACCAAGAGCAGCTGATTTTATCATTAGTGATCGGCTGCTTTAGAGCCTGATAGGAGTAAAAACCTGCCTACTCTTGGGCCTCAGCAGCACATGGTTGGGAATCATTGCCCTAGATAGCTCTCTCTCTTATCCTCTCTCTCTCTGTCACTCTTGCACACACAATCAGCGTGGTTAGATTCAGGACGGTGACCTGGTTGTGCTGACTGATTGAGTTAGGCTCTGAGCAGAAGCCAGAGGGGTGGGGGTGTTGGTGGATTGGGGTTGAAGGAGTCAAAGCTGTGCGGAGGGGGTTAGAGGGTGGGGTTTCAACTAAATGTATGCGATACCTCTCGGGGAGGGTGGGGAAAAAAAAGGATAAAAAAAGGGGGAGGACGCTTTTTAGCTGTCATCTACCCACAGTGTCTTTTCCATCAGAGCCACCAAAGCTGTAGAGGAGGTTCCAGAGGGAAGGTCACCCCTTGCCAGAGGTGGCTGGTGGATGGCGTGAGGGAGGTGAATTGGGGGGGGGGGCTAGTACAGAGGTGAAGAGCAGGGTGAGGGCTGTAGGGGGATGTATGTGTGTGTGCACATTAATCATATTCATCATGGTGGACGGGTAGTCAGTGTGATGGTGAATATTTTAAAAACATTTAAGGATTATAAAAAGCTGATATGATGGCTGCCTCAAATCAGCAGCATTTCATTATCTTCCTGTAATTTGCACAAATAGTTTCTCCAGGAAATCATTCAATAGAGGAATAGAGGCAGAAGTCAGCGAGATGAGACCCATCATGAGTCGTGTTTCCATTGACTGGTATAGATTTAAGAAGGTGGAGGTGTAGAATAGGCTTTATTATGCAGTGCTGTAATTATGGGGTCAGTGGATGACGCCATATATGAGAAAAAGATCTTTTCAGGGTTTTTCCAGCTAAACTTTATGGATAAAAAAGCTAATCAGTCATGCAAGTTTTTATGTCAGAGTCAATTTCTTAACAAGGTAAAAACCATATTAAGCAAGCATTTTTTTAACAAAGCAACTTTGTTTTTGTTGTTTATAATTGTGTTATTTAGAACTGTCTTTTTCATACAATATAATACAATTCATAATTTAGGGAAACTAAGAAGACCCAGTCTCATATACAAAGAGAAAAAGCATTTTCCTCCACAGTAATAATCATTTTAAAAAGTGCCGTCCACACAGGCGTCACATTACCACTGATCAATGTTGATCTGAGTCTGAGCCGACATACTCATGACGACTGCAGAATCACCTGACCTCAGAATAAATACTGAGTGTACAATTTTCCCACTGGAGCCTAAATCCAGAAGCTGCATGGCCTTTAGTCCTGTGTGGAAGGTAGCATGTAAACGGCAACGATGCAGCTAAATCAGCATTCGATGTTTCAAAGATTTTTTTCCCCAAAGCAAAAAACCTTTTAGATACATTTAGTCCAATCCAACAATTAATATAAATTAATTGACTGAGAAAAATATTGTGATTTTGATCATTGTTTTTAAAATTAAGTAAATAAATATGAGCTTTTCTGCTGAGCATTGTCTGGCCTTTTACATAAAAGATAAATGAAGACCTATTTTTTTCATTTCTCATTATTATCTTTATATTTGACAAACCGATTGATGTAAATAGTAATAGGACTCAGCCTAATGTACATATTGTTAATAAAACTAGAACCGTTCACACTGCTTATGAAGAGCTACAACTGAAATTGCCATTACGCTGTATGTTTAATTTTCTGCAGTTAAATATCAAACTGAGTAACCAATGCATCTCAATCACAATACTTCACTTTAGTGATTTTAGAGTTGAACAACTAATGAAACAACATCGGATGAAACTGGACCTGATTTTTAGAGGAAAAAAAAGTAATTTTAAGTAAAGGATTTTAGTAAAACTGTTTGATTAAGTCACATTTTTGTCCCATGTGACAATTTACCTTTGATGAAAGCTGAATCATAGTATACCCAACAGGAACTACACCCTACCATGTCATGGTTGACACCTAAACAGGGTGTTGGGGTGAATTGAATGACTCAGTTGGCAATGACGCCTTTGTGGTACTCCTCCTAACTGAACTGTTCTCTCTCACACCCATAAAAAAAGAAAGGGGAGGAAAACCAGTCCGACCTCTACTGGAAGCAGAGACTGTGAGCGCCAAACCCCCAGGAAGGGAAGAGGTTAATAAATAAAAAACCCAAGTAAACCGCAGTAGCAAGTGACGAATCACTTTAAACTCCCCTTCCCCTCGACTTCACTTACACCCACCCCCACCTCCCTGCCTCACAACTGGCGATCCCTGAGCTCGGATGCACCTGTGCTGGGGAGATAAGGCCCTCTGAGGCCCCCTCATTGTTCCACCCTCGACTGCATTGTTTGTCATTCCAACAGATGAGAACGGAGGCTGGAATGGATCACAACTGAAAAATGCGAGACTGAGTCGAAACACTCCAGATGCAACCATTACAAAGCGTGTTTTTTTTTTTCTTTTCTTGTAAATAGGAGCACATTTAACATCAGACCAAGAAAGAAAAAGCTCCACTTTAATTCCTGAACATGACAAAGAAAGCCATTTAAACACGCCCCCTTGTTCCATTGACATTTGACAACACAGTGGATGAAAAATGACCTCGCTGGTTTGTGTGATGCCTTTAGAAATGCATTTAGAGACCACTTATTGATCACTGATGAAGTCAAGTCAATTTATTTATAAGCACATTTAAAACGACACGCATTGATCGAAGTGCTGTACAACCAAAATTAAAAATGGTTGAAGCAGCAGACTAATTCTTGCAAGCAGGGCTGAAATAATTGAATACTTTCTTGGTTATTAGTTGGGGATGTGCTATGTCAGCAGGTTGTAAAAAAGTAGGTCAGTTTCCTAAATGTCCAAAATACAAAATATTCAATTTACATGATTGTTAACTAAAAGAAAAATACATGTCAGACATCGTACTGTATTATTATTTCTGTCATAATTTGTGCATGAATAAAATCTGAATTCAAACTATGGGTGGTTGTTTAATGTGTGTACACAGTAAGTCTTACTCTGATGTCGTTGCGTCGCAGCTCCACGTCAGTGACGGCGTGGCCGTGGCTGGGGTGGCAGCGGGCAAAGCAGCAGTATTGACACACTGCTGTCTGCTCGGCCTCGCAGTGGTACAGCCTGTACTCATCATGTTGCGGGCAGGTCCAGGCCTTAACCGCCTCCGCCTCCACCAACAGGTGCCCCAGGGCTGAGCATGGCTGCTGCAGGTGTGTCTGGACATGGGACTGGCAGCACGGTGCATTGCAGCGCAGGCAAACCTTAACTGCTGGGAGCGGTGGGCCTCGGCGGCACAAGATGCACTGCTGGGCTGGCGTGGTAGCCTTCTCCACACTCAGGGCGTTGTACTTCTCGACTATGTTGGACAGTTTGTGGTTCTTCTCCAGGCTGGGCTTCTGTGTGTAAGCATGATTGCACTCGGGGCAGCGAGCCAGTGAGGATTCTTTGGCCCAGGCCTCACTAATGCAGCCCCGGCAGAAGTTGTGCTTGCAGGGCAGCTGGATGGGATCCGAGAACACGTGCAGGCAGATGGGGCAGATGAGCTCCTCCTCAAAACAGTTCCTCCACGTCTCAGCCATGTCAGAGGCCATCGTGGCACAAGCAGGCATACACAAAGAGTTTTCCACTTCTCCCAGACCTCTAGGTCTCGGTCTCGCTAATGAAACCTGACACTTTCTCAGAATGAGCTGTGACAAAAAGATAAAACGGCCTGATGCTGTCCTGAAAGATCAGTCTTACATGTTAACCCTTGTGGCCAAATTAGACGAATCTCCCTGACAGATGAGTATTGCTTATTAATGCAGCAAGAAGGCAAATTCCCCCCAAAAAACTAAACAAAACAAAAAAAACCTGACCAAGAGGAGGCCTCCAGCAAAGATGACAACACCTTGGTAATTTCAACACATAAAACAGAGGCTGACGTTATACAGATTACAGGAAACTGTGCTTTCCTTTCCTCTAAATCACACAGGGCCTGCCTTCACAGCTTCTGTGTGTGTTTATAGGCCTGCTGGTAACTAAAAGCCCGTGTGCTACAGGTAAACCAAGAAAATGCAAACAAGGCACAGAGAATTCATTATCTACACAATAACATTCAATCACGAGATAAATCTGTCTCTGTGTGACACATGAAAAGACTTGATCTTTTCTGCTGCCTGCTCAGGCCCTTACCTTAAGAGCTTCCCCCACTTAAACGTCGGATTATGATTGACTGTGGACTAATTCAGACCAACAAACGAAGCATGAAAAGCATTAGAAAGGACCGCTGGAGCCCACACCCTCATTACTATTCACACACAGGACGCTTTTTAAACGTGAATCTGTTTCATCGAGCCCTCAAGGACGCTTGATTCCTTCAATAATCACAACGCAGCGCAATGCTTTTGTCCGATGAATCATAAATAAGTATTCAAGGAGACCCCGCCAGTTAATTCTCTACACATACAAACAGCAACGGCTTGGTAGTAAGCAATAAATGCTGTTGTACTGGTCAAGTGGATAACACAGGTACCCCCGGTCCATCAATTAGACATAAAAGAGACATTTCTATTTGATAAATAACGTCAGCTATGTGGCACAGTTCGCATATCTGTACACAAGGCCTCGGCTTTTCTACCAGTTTTCTATTGACAAATAGGGCTCTATAATCTCATTAAACTGAAAATCATAGCCAGGCCATCATTTCGAGGCTGTTTACTGCATAGTTAATCGTTTTAATGGTCTAGTCCAGCTCCTGCGCACAAAACAAAGGGTTTTAGGATCCGCAGGAATGTTGGCTGCTATTGCAGAGCCGTTTGCTTCCCCCCCTCCGACACATCTATCAAATCTCTACTCACACAAAAGGTTATTATCATTATTATTCAGACGTATCCTACGTTCATACTTTGGTATCCACCTTATACACCTATTCAAGCCTCAGCCTTTAGCCGACATCATATTTATCTACTTCCTTATCTAAATTAAATCGCGTAAATTACCTCAGACGTCACCTCACCATTTTCTACCATAGCACAGGTACATATAAACACCGGATAGTCAATTTCCAAGCGAGTACGGAGGTTGCTAATATAAGCTTTAGTCATAATTTTTTCCAGGCGGCCATATTTATATTTTCAACTAATAAAAATACAAAAATATACCCTCCTGATCTTAAAGGGGACGTCGCGTTTCTGTCCTTGTTGGGGCTAGCTGTCATCAGCCATCTTGCAAATCCTCTTTTTTTTTTCTTTTTAAAAAAAGGATATATCCGCCGCGAAAAAGCTGTAAGCTGTTCCACCAAAGCTGATTTTCGATGGCTGATCTATATACAAATACACCAACGTAAAGTCTCGGTATTTAAATAAAAAATAAAACACGTTTTTTTCGGTACTGTAGGTCCGAAAGAGCCGTCTTGACGGGGGTACGTTTCGTGGCCTGATGTGTCCTGTGTGAGTCGACTCCGTGGTTCATAAAAATCCAACACGATTGTGAATAATAATGTGTGTTTTCCCCCCCACCCCCCCTTTTTCTTTCTGTCTCTATCGGCCAGGCTGTAGCGAGAGAAGAGGAATGCAGGAGAGCCGACTTAATCACATCAAGACAGCCAGAATAAAATGCGACTTCCGCTTAGGATTTTCAAAATTAAACCTTCTTTCGACTGGATGAAGCTGTCATCTAGCAGGGAAAAGAGAGCAACATGTGGAACCCTTATTTTCCAGAGCCCAGATCAAATCAGATAAATTAGAAATTAAATGTTAATTTGATTATTTGATGGAGAATATTTGCATTAAAGTAAGAGAAGGTGTCTGTAATGCATGGACATCTGATTATGTGTTTCTGCTTTTGTGATGGTCTGACAGGACTCTGTGTTGTCTTCTGTAGTTTATGGCTTACAGGTCTTTCTGTATTTTGACTCAACTATTTCAGAATATTCCACTTTCTCATCTTTATCTTTAATAAATCTTGGAGTGCTTTTGCAGTATGTGTTCAATCATCTGTCGCAGTGAGATGCCATCCAATCAACTTTACTACATTAGGCTGAATATGTCATCATAGTTCAGATTTCACCTGAAGGCTGTCACATTCTGTCACATTGTTAATAAATACTGGTAACACATAGTGCCACTGGAAGCTATATGTGAACATGGCTGCCATCCTTGACCCGAGTTTTTCCCTTTCCCTGCTTGTCGCTCCGTGCATGCTTAGGACAAGGCAGCCAACTATTTAAAAAAACTTTGGAGTGAGATTTGGTGGAGAAGTAAGATATTAGGCACTCAGGAGTAAAACGATGTAGCAAAAGGTATACCAACAGGTCTTCAAAGTACAATAGAATACATAGTATACAAAGTATCACAACCAGCTACAAATGATTGATTGTACACTGAATAACTGCCTGCATGAGTGCAGTGATCATCTGGACATGCTGAATTGAATGGATTATAATTTCTCTATTTGCATGTTTTACTTTTTGTTGACAACACAATAAAAGGAGGGTTATTATTTAATTTTTTTACAATTTCTTTTATCGAGAGGAGCCAGATGAGGTGGCTCGGGCATCTGGTCAGGATGCCTCCTGGACGAGGTGTTCCGAGCAAAGAGACCCCGGGGAAGACCCAGGACACGCTGGATGGACTACATCTCTCGGCTGGCCTGGGAACGCCTCAGGATCCGTCCGGGTGAACTGGCGAATGTGGCCGGAGAGAAGGAAGTTTGGGTTTTCCTGCTTAGGCAGTTGCCCCCGCGACCCGACTCCGGATAAGCGGCAGAAAATGGATGGACGGACAATTTCTATCAACCATATTATTATTATTATTTACATTATTTAGTGTTTCAGTTTCAGCAGCTGTAACAGCTGGGTTAGCAAAGGCAAGCAGAAGGAACATAACTCAACATAACTTGATTTTATAAACATAGCAGGTCTTTATAATAATAAAAAAATGTGATCTAAGTAATGCAGGGCCTGTGCCCCTCTAGAGCTCTATATCTTGCAACGCCCCTGCCCACACAATCTCTGTAGCCATAACTTGCATAACTCCGGAGCAATGCTGGAGTGGCTGATATTTATAACTGCACACTTGAATAAAACATGAAGGGAACTTTTGTTGTTTCAAGATCACCACAAAAACTTCAACCTATCTGCAGGCAGACTTTACCTTACCCAAAAACCAGTGACATTGCCTGTTTTTTCTTTGGAGCTGCAGGCTGTGCTGCTAAAGGACTCCACCCTAGCAGCACCTGTCTTCCTTCCTTTCCCCTTTAGTTCCCAATAAGCCACTCCGGCATTGCTCTTGATATGTATTTAAGCGTGGAAAAATCAGAGGTTAGGCATGAGAACATGTGAAGCTACTCAAATGCATGAGTCTGACGGCCAATTCGTGTTAGTTGGCATACAGTATATGTTAGGATGGGGGATTTTTGCTGATGCAATCCTTTGGTTATCCTTAGCTAGGTAGTTATTTTTTATGAATTGGCTTGTATGAACACAACTATAAAAATGGACTGATGTGGATTTGTTTTAATTTGATCAAAATTGATTGGCTTGAATTGATTATTGTAATTCTCAGTAATTTTAAAAAATCCCTTCTGACGACGACTAGACCAGGAGCAGAGGACACAATGAGGTCAGAGGAATAACAACCTTTATTATTGAAATACACACATAAGAACAGCTCACAGTTACCTGAGGAGTCCACAGCCTTTAAGACAGAAGGCGGGCTGCTGAGACCCTCTCCCGGGTTCTGAACTTGGCACTGGTCCGGCCCAACAGCGATGAAAGTTTCAGGGAATGCCGGTCCGGCGCTGCGAGACATCCCTCAAAGGGTGGCTGGCTTTACCCTTACAGAGAGGAAGGAGGTCAGATATATCAGAGATGTCTTTTAAAGATACAGTTGAGATGGTTCTGCTCAGGATGTTCGTCAGAGATGTCTTATGAAAGGTGTTCCAAATACACAGTGTCCTAATGGAAGAGGGTCATAAGCCAAGGCCAGGACTCCCTCGAGAGATTATATCTCTCAGCTGTCATGGGAATGGAAAGGAGGAATGGAGGATGTATTTGGGGAAAGTGGAAGTCAAAGAATCTTTGGTCTTATTCATTGTTTACTGGAACCTTGTAAACAGCTGTGGACATTTTTCCTCCTGAATGCTTACATTCTATGTCTGAAACATAGAAACAGTGATTTCTTGGATGGATATGGCAGCACAAATATTTAAAAACACAAACACTAGCTGTGTATCAGACAAAAAAAATGGATGTAGTGAATCATGGCAGTTTTTATTTTTATTTTGTAGCCTGGTCGCAGAACTTCCGGTCTATTTGTGGCGCGCTCTGGGTAACCTGACGCAGTCTCTCTACAACTTCAGTCGCCCCCTCTTTCCTACTCCCCCCTTCCCACATCGCCCTCTCTCTCTCTTGCCCTCCCTCATTCCGGATCAACGCTACGACCGTCACGTGACCTGTCACACAACTGATGTGGGTCACGTTCAAACTGGGAGGAGCGAAGGGCCGAACCGGTGAGGACAGGCCCGGAATCCCATTTACTGCATGTGTTATGCACGCGTATCAGGCGCGGAGAAAATATCTAACAAATGTGTGTGTTTCTGCATATTGATACTGTAAGAAATCATAATGGCTTATTGAATTAAAACTTTGTGTGTAGTAGCATGATGATGATTACGGCGGTGATGATGATGAGCCACATCTTTTTTTGTGTGTAAAATAAATAAATGATAAAAACAAATAAATGTGTAAAAATGCTACCTTTCTTCAATAAAGACTAATTATTAACATTATTATTTTTGTTGTTTATAAAAAATTGTATTTTTACATTCCAAGGTAATACAACACTGACCTTACTACAATGTCAACATAATGTGCAATAAATACTTAGGGATGGATTGCGATGGCAGTGATGCAAGTCACTACTAAGCTTCAAACACAGCAAAATAATCAGATTGGAGAAATTTAAACAGGTGTGATTAGTTTTAAATTCTGAATATATATATATATAAGCAATACTCAGTGGCAAGCTTTGCATTAAAAGACCCGGGATGTCCACAAAAGACAGCAATACATGACAGCAGGAAACTTCCAGAATAGCTTCTTCTAGTGAAAGACACACTGCAGGATGTAGAAGTTACTACTCAAGTGTACATATATAGAGAAGACTTAACTAAAGCAAATACAGAGGGTTTATTTTATTTACACATTTTTAAACCTGCATTTTATGTCTATCTAAGATTTCAAACAAAAAGGTGAACATTGAACACAAAATCAAAGCTTTCAAAGAAAATAAGGGTATAGGATAAAGTGAAATAATATAACACTTACTATGATGTAATAAAAATGTTGACATTTTCAAAGCATTTAATCAGGATATTTAGCAAATCACAAACCATAATGCACAATGATAATGATACCAAACTGTAATAAATCCTAATACACAATATACATTATTTTCAATTAACCTAACTGATTGTTTAAGATCTTTAATTATTTAACTTTTTTTCATTATTTGTTTAAATCACGGCCCCCCTCTCCACCAAAACAAACCATGAAGTCAGACCAACATTTTTTGACCAATTAAGATCAACCGGTTTTAAAATTAATGAAAACAAGATTAACAATTTGGGTATGGAAAATGGTGACATCAACAAAGTATGGCATGGGCCGGGATAACTTGCAGTGCCACTGATTCATTAATATCCATCCATCCATCCATCCATCCATCCACCCACCCACCCAGCCAGCAAGGATCGAGGAGGAGCTAGAAAGTGGTGTACGGCCTAAATACTTAAATCAAAGTTGAGATTTTGCTCTTTGGGATAAAAAAAACCCCAACTTATTATTTAATTGCAACATCAAAATGTTTTTAGAAACAACAGAAAGAACAAAAAAAAAAAAAAATTGTATCACTATCTGGATCATTCAAACACTAATAATACATCCATTACAAGGGTGTAAGTGTGATTTTGACATTGGTATGGACATAAAATTGGTCTGCAGAACCCCTGGACGACAAGTGTTTTATTGTACATATGATAGATTTTTCTTTGCGGAATCATATAACTGAGTGGATAAAAAATCTGAACCAACAGAAGTGTATAATGCAACATATTCTATTCAGTGACTGACATTAAGATCTGGTCTTTTTGCTAAACTGAGTACAGATTTATTTTACTTAATGATTTCTGGGATTTTATGAGATGAAGAGATCTGTTGGCATATTTGCTTCACATCAATATTGTCCACACCTCGGTGCAAACTACCTTCATAAACAGAAATATTCTATAATCACAGTACAAGAAATCCACTACCTATTTTAATCAACTTAAAGAAACCTTGAAGGAAAATGTGACTATTAACAGATAAGCTGTGATTAACCATTTTTAAACAGCACATCATCATCCTTATAGCTCTACTAAGTTTGAATAAAAAAATCTTTATATGTTCACTAATTGCAACTGCTTAGTTTGTGATGTTACAGGAAACGTTAATCATTATTTTAATTTTTCTCATTTTAATTGCAACCTATGTTAAAATTATTATGGTTTTTTTTGCAGGGATCTGTATCAAACAAAAAATTCTATTATTTATATTCATTTATTTATTGTCTGTACAATATTATGTGAAGGTCAGATAAACACTTAAGTAGGCTATGTGATATTATGACTTTGATTAGATTTTATTCAGTTATGTAGGTCAAGTCACATCTCTGAGAACTGAAGCTAACCTTCCTCTCCGCCTGTCTCTGCATCTCCTCCTCTCTGAACTATCTGCAGCTTTGATTCTGTCACCTGACAAAATAACACATTGATTCATGATAAGTAAACAAGTTTTTGGCTTAACAGCTGCTATTATTCATGACACAATGGCAGTTAAGAAAATAATTTATTTGTGACTTAAACTGTTACATTGACGCAGTCTAAAATAACTCCTGATATCCTTCATTTTCTTCAATCCTGAATTTCTGACTCAAGACAACCACCTTTTTGGGCCTCATACTCAGGTTATGAGGACACATATGACTGTTGCAAAACCTTTACAAATGGAATTTTGCATAATATGGGACCTTTAAATAAGTAAGGCTGCTGAGAGAGCACAATAACTCTCAGCTGTCCTGTGCCACAGAAACTGGTACAGACAACCAAGGAGTTGCTGGATATTGGAAGGAGCATGTACATATCATCCCTCCCTACCAAATTCTACGCCCATGATCCATTATGTTGTAATTTTGCTATTATTGCCATGACATAACAAAAAGTACATTTTTTGACAAATGTAAGTGACGATGACGAAACATCCTTATTTAAACAAGTACATAAAATACAAAACAGACAAACTAAACTGAGATTTTCAGTAAAATTCACATAAAATGCAGGTCCCAGTTCATCCACACCTAAATGTATCCATTTTTTTTTGTGATCCTGGTCAATTCAATTCAATTCAATTTCAATTCAATTCAATTCAGGTTTATTTGTATAGCGCGTGTTCACTACAATGACATCTCAGGGCACTTTACAGCAATCAACTCGAGTCAATCTGTTTTAATCAAAATAGTATTTATACAAGACAATTCATAATAAATAAAAGCATAGAAAAGAAGACAAAAACATAACAAAAACCAAAAGATTGCATCAATTCTTGACTTGGATCCAATCCCCTATCCTGAGGATGCAAGGGGCATCAGTAAAAAGGAAAAACTCTTTCAACAGAAAAATCTTCCGTCAGAACCCGGCTTAGGGATGGTAGGCATCTGCCTCCACCGGTTGGGGTGGAGAGGACAGGAAAGAAAGATCAACAGGCATCACAACTTTTATTCAGGAAGGCCTGCTGAGAGAGAAGAGGAGAAATACGTACATTAATAATGCCAATACTCTCATGTTTATTCCTGGAAAATAAGGAGCAGAGAGATGAAAAGGAAGCGCTCAGTGCATCATGAAACCTCAGCACTCTAGGCCTATGGCAGCATAACTGAAGGGACTAGGCCACCCCTAACTATACAACTTATCAACAAGGAGGGTTTTAGGCCTGATTTTAAAGATAGGAAGGATGTCTCCCTCCCCTCAAACTGGGAGTGCATGAGGTCTGACAGTTGCTGTAATTTTGTGGGTTGTTTGTTTCTATACTTTAGGGCCATCTAGTGGTGATATCCTGCACTTGCACATTCACTGGTTTTGCTGTTTAATCTCTCCCCTAGTCTCAAAATCCCCTAGTTTCAAATTTGTAACCTAGCCTCACTTTATTTTAAATCACGATTTAAAAAAAATGTAAATTCTTTAAACTTTTTGCTAGAGAAGTACATATGATACTTTAAAACTATTGGAAACTACTGAAAGAAATTGCTTCAAGACAACATGGCAAAATCAATAGGTTGTTTACAGCCAGAAGATGCACAAAACCCCAGAAATGTCATATTTGGGTATTTTTGGTTCTACACCATACTACATCCTTTCAATGCTTATATCGCTTTTTGTTAAAAAGGAAATCTCAACCAATTAATTCTCCGACTAATAGAGATGTGACGTTCATGAACGAATCGATTCTTTTAAACGACTCTTTTAAAATGATCGATGGGAACCGAATCACAGCTGTGAGCCATTCATTTGTGAGCCATTCTTATACACATTTTCCATAACAACAATCCAAAACATTTACAACAATTTGCATGACTGTTCAGGTTTATCCTTTTCTGTATTTTTTTTATTTTTGTAGAGTAGATTTTATATAAGCAAATATTTTGATTGTCATTCTTATATATTGTGAAATTTTGTAATATATTGTAAGAATGAGCCAGTTTTATGAACGGCTCTTTGTAAAGAATGGATCCTCAAGACCTGGCACCCTTTCAAAAGCCTTAAACCGTTTCCCTACTAACTCCGGTCATCTTGTTGATTTAAATTTGGATGTTTTTCCTCTCACAAGCAACTGAAGCCCCGCAATCTGCAGGGCTTTTAAAAAATTGAGTTGAACTCTAGTTGTTCCTCTCCACGGAAATCTTTAGTAAAAGGCGAAAGATTTATACGATCTGAAGGGAAACAAGAGTGATTGGCCAAAATAACGTTGACAGAATGTCCAGATTCAATGTAATACCATGTTAAGTGACGGTTCTTCTTAACATTATGTAATTTCACAAACGGAAAAAATAAACATTGCAAAACAAAGGTAAGGAATAAAGAGAACAGTTTGTAGATTAAAGATCACGATTGTATTTTGTGTGGATTAACTTTCACAAATACACCGCAATGCATCACGGGATTCTCCCTTTTGCATCACAAATACAAAGTTTTTACAAATGGCGCGAATTTATGTTCTGAGGTTTTATTTAAAATATTTCAAGACCCAAGTTTCAAAGACACAAAGTACACAAAAGTATTTTCTTGGTTGTGTCAATGTTGCCACTTCCGGGAATGTGTCGGCAATGCCCGACTCTAAAAAAAAAAACAAACAAACAAAAAAAAAAACAGACATCTACTTACACTGCCATCATATTTTGAAATAAAAGTTCTGTTTACTCAATAATTAGATTGCAAAAACTAACAGAGAAACAGAAAAGATGCTGAGGAAAGTCGGGTTTGACTAGGCTTTTAAACCACAACTACGACCCACAGCCATGGTGCATTCAAGGGCATACGGTAAATCTTAAAATCTAACAGCTAAAGAGGTTGTAAAGCAATTGAGTTTCTTTACAGAAATACATTGACATTTTACACATTGTTCTTGATTAATTTCAATTTGACTACCACATCTTTGTAGTCATAACTCTAAAAAAAAGCAGCAGGTGGTGCCATTTGTTTGGTAAATTTAGAGTAAACACCCAAATCGGCTTTACTAATGACTCAACCATCAACATCCCTGATTTACAGGCTTGACTGGATCCTGTTTCAGTCTGTTAACGGTTAGTATGAGGCCATATTATCTGCCACGGGAGTTCACACGTTATTGTGATAGCAGTGTATGTGCCCCCTTCTGCTAATGTGGACATAGCCTCTGACACCCTGCTCTTGGTCACCAGCAGGCTGCAGACACAGCACCCATCTTCCTCATCTCTGGGACAATCATGCCTCTCCACCATCTGTTCTTCCATGATACAAACAAACCTGTCGCACCAGAGATGATAAAATATTGGACTTGCTTTATGTCAACCCCAACGAGGTATATTCTGTATCCCTCTCCCTCCTCAAGGGAGAGCTGATCACCATATTATACATCTCCAGCCTGTGTATAAACCTGTTGTAAACAAGCAGGATGTGGTCCCAAGTACAGTGAGAAGGTTCTTAGGGACTGCTTTACGAACACTGTGGACGAAGCTCAGCGGCCCACATGGTGAGGACATTAATGCCATCACAGACTGCATCACAGAATATATAAACTTCTGTTTTGAGAACTATGTTCCCTCCAAGGCGGTGTGGTGCTTCGCTAACAACAAGCCGTGATAATAAAACAACAAGATAATAAAGCTCTCCTGAAGGAGAAAAAGAGAGCTTTCAGATCAGGGAACACAGAGGAGCTGAGGACTATACAGAAGGAACTGAGAAGAAAGATCAGAGGGGGGAAGGCAAGAGAAAGAAGGAGTAGTTGCAGCAGCAGAACATCACTACGATGTGGAGAAGCCTGAAAACTATCTCATGTCTGTCTCAACGTCCCTCAGCAGTCTAAGCCCATGGCAGCATAACTAAGGGATGACTCGACCACCCCTAACCATACGATGAATAAAAAAGAAGGTTTTAAGCCTGATCTTAAAGATAGAAAGGATGTCTGCTGCCTCCCGAACCCAAACGGAGTGCATGAGGTCTTACAGTTGCTGTAAAATTGTGGGTTGTTTGTTTCTATACTTTAGGGGCCATCTAGTGATCATATCCTGCCCTTGCACATATACTGGTTTTTCTGTTCAACCTCTCCCCTAGTCTCTGTTTTCATCATTGTAACCCAAAAACATCCATCCATCTATTATCTACAATTGAGGGTCGTGGGGAAGAAGCTGGAGCCTAAACCAGCAAATAGCAAGTGAAAGACAGGGTACACCTATTATTTGCAGATGATACTAATATTCTTAGTTCTGGTAAAATAAAAACTAAAACTAAAGGACATAATTGATAATGAATTAAATAAATTAAAGTGTTGGTTTGATTCAAAGCTGG
>JBAMHW010000024.1:7886064-7929912 GCA_037177495.1 Rhadinocentrus ornatus | reverse complement strand
CAGGAAAGTCCTCAAAGCATAAACTAACCTTGAAGGTGGTAATGGAAGATATAATTAACACCTGTTGTGACACACCTGAGGAACACACATCTAATGGGTAATACTGGGGTAGCAGGGAAAGGAAAAGCAAGTTCAGATCAGTAACACTGCACAGTTATCAGTCGCTTCATGGCCACACGAGAATAAAAAGCTGCAGAGGCAAATATCACTGCTGAGGTCAAGACTGGGAGTGCAAATTGGCCTGGAGTTGTTTTCATACAATGGCTGGAAAAGGTTTCTTCTGGGATTAAGAGGTGAGAATAACTCATACTTTACCACATATTTGCTCCTTTCTCAGGCTCACAGATAGTTAAAATCTGTTGGAGTGAATCCTGCAATGATAAGAGCAGGGCGTGCAGATGCATTACAGAAAGCACTTTTTCCTTCTCTTGAAGCAGCGAGTAAACCTTTAGAGGGGTTTCGCGACTTTAAGTCTCCTGGCATTTATCGGTCAGTCAGCTAATGCCTGGCAAAGGCTCAAGCTTGCTTGACTCAGTCCAGCCTAAAGCCGAGCGGTGATGGAGCAGGTAAACGTGCAAGGCTCTGAGTGAGAACAGCACACGTGAAGCAGCAAAAGGAAGGGAGGAGGAAGTGACACTGAAAACCATTTTCAACAGCTTTTTTTCTTTTTTGTTGTTCTGGGATTGCATTGGCAAATAGAGGGATAGACTAGTTTTACACCACAGAACAGTTATCATTAAAACTTCTGGGTCACCGTGTTTTTTTTAAATCCTCCTCGATCATGACACTTGGGAGTATGTTCCCTCAAACTTTAAAAAAAGCTGTCAGCTCAAAAAAGAAAGAAAAAAATTTGCCTAGCTTCTTAATAGATTGGTTTTCATCTGTAATTGGACCCCCTGTTTTCAGCTTTTACTGACCTCTGCTCCTCATCCAACTCCTCTTTGGACATCATCATCTCTAAATGATGGGATCGTGCCTTTCCAGGAACATACTTCAAGGAATTATTAGGATCTGTTTCCATCTTCTCTGCTTAAACAAATAAAAAAAATACATGAGCCAACCATAAAATCTTACATAACAGACAATGAATATTAAAATATTCAACTAACAAGTGTTTCAAAGCATTAAAGACCTCACCATTGGTCCCTGGGCTCTCTGTGGCTCCTTCAGTCTGGGGGTAAGAGAAAGCACACTTTAGGAGCTCTGTACCAGAGAGCCCAATGAACGACCTACGGCTCCTCCCTGACGAGGCCTCAGATGACGAATCTACCTCTAAACTCATGTGCCTGGATCCACAACTTGGGACAGACAAGCTGGACATGGAGGAGTGCTCAGCTGTTGCTGCTTCTTCTGTGTGAGGATGGGGGTGTGCCTCCTCCTGTCAGACGGCATCACACAATCATTTTCCAAAGATGCTTTGCTTTTCAAGTATCTACCTGTGCGATCAACAGCAAACTGCTTGTGTCTCATCATCTCTCCTGGATTTGTCCTACACCTTAATTTGTAATAAAATTTTCTGTTCAAAGTTTCATTGAAACATCCTGCTGTCTTCAAAAGGCTACTAATTCAACTTACAAACAGCTCAAGGAGGTTATGATAAGAGGGGTGGATGGAGGCTGTTTCACCGAGGCACACACAACAGAATTAACTAATTTCAGGTTTATGTTGCTGAAGTCTCCATGTTGATGCATCCTAATATATCCGACTTACATATTGGGCTTAGTTTACCTCTCCAAAGTATTGAACTTGAATTGACTTTAATCAACTTGTAGGCCCAAAAGTTGCTTCTTATTTTCTTCATTAGGTAATCTTTCTTTTTTATTAAAAACAAACAAAATAGCCCCCAAAGGTAAATAAAATAAATGTCCAAAATAATTAAGTACATCTAGCCATTGCCTAAAAAGTAAAAAATTAAAAAAATTAATAAACAATAAATAAACTTTAATAATAATGACCCAAAATGGGAGAAAAAACAAACAAACAAAACAAAAAACAACAACAACAACAAAAAAACAACAACATAAAATTTATGTTTATGTTTGTGTTTGTATGAATGCTGCAGAGGAAAAAGCTTTGATCCTTTGGACTCTGTGAGCTGTGGAATAAGATCTTTGTGGGTCTGGCTCACTTCCTACAGACGCCATCAGACCAGTATCTGGGGTGTTTATTTGGTTGGACGGACACCTGAGAGGGCTTATACTGTACACCAAGTCAAGATTAATGATAGGATGGCGTGTTCAAAGCAGAGCACTGCGTTAAAACAAGAAAAACAGTGTTACTCTCTTTACTCACTTGAGGTTTAAATGCTATGGCTAATTGGTGTAAATGTAAGCTTACTGACAGTTTCAGATCAGCTGCTTACTGCTGCAGCCCTTGACTTTACAGATTATGTAAATGGAAACTATGTGAAATCTCTTCATTTGGACTGGAGCAGGTAAAACTTGAAAACTGCTTGCATGTTAATGCTTCAGTTATAATGATCAAATTGAATCACACAAAGCTAATGAATCAGAACAAGCTATTTATTACTTTTGTTTTATATTCCCCAATTATATGATATGTTGAATTTTGGTACCTGCTTAAACAGTTGTCAAATTCTTATATAAACATTTATTTAATAATTTGAGTGCTTCTTCCAGCTGCGTTGCCATGTAGCCTGACTATTTCTGAGTAGGAGGAATTCTTAACTCAGATTAGGGGAGAATTACATAATGAAACACTTAAAGAAAGCAAACAACCACACCTCCCTTTTAGTACACTATGACAGGCAGATTAGAGGCCACTTACTGAAAGCACAGATTTGACTACATCCCAGTGATCGTGTGAGCTCCCGCTGATCTCAGTCCAGTCGTCCACTTCCTTCTTCTTCTTCTTGGCTACATGGCCGTTCTGCTCTAATCCTCCAGACACACCGTCTATTCTGTGTCGGAAATAACTCCGTGCGTTTGCGAAGTCTGCTGCAGGCGACGAACCTTTGAATATCGACGTTGCAACCACAACAGCGAGCAACGTAAAAATGATAGCCGATATAACAAAAGTTACATCCATTGTTTGGCTGGTTGTTGTTCCGCTTTCCTCGTTCACCTGAGCAAACTGCCTGCACTCAGCTCACTCGGCCATCCCGCTTCTTGTGATAATCCTCACCAAACATCTACGTTGATGGCCAGCGTTTGCGGGATACTGGACAATCTCCTCTCCGACCAGGACGTCACATCCTCTGGTTACGCCTCCCCACCCCCTGCCGTTGTACCATACTGGTACTTGGTCTGGACAGGTGGGCTGGCACGGCGCGCTGCAACGTGCTCGGCTCTGAACTGCGTGTGTGCGCCGTTAATCTCCTCAACGGGACAAACTCACTTCATTGAAATGGTTTCTGACAGAACCCGTGTACGGGAGGAGCAGACTGATTAGTCAATCGGGTTAACCGTCAGTTGAGGTATTCTTACCCGAGGAAACACCTTTCAAGCAGGGATTAAAATTGGGAGGTAAACAAAACCTGAGCAAAATCAACCTCATCTCCTTGTTTGTCCCGAGAAATCACCATAACTTGGACCAATAAAGGCCCTGATCCAATAGACAAATACAAGTTAACAGAATGAATTGACCCAAGCACCTAATCACATCCATGTAATCTGAATTCAGGTCACCACAAATATTTCACTAGTCTGTCTACAGCTCAATCAAGCTATGTAACGCCAAATAAATATGCTAAATAAAACGTATTGGTTTTGCACTGCTAGCAAAGCATCGACACATCTTTTAAAGTACCAATGAGCAAAAGATGATGAATCAGCAAGACATTTCAACTACCAAAGAAAAAAAAAGACAAGAAACTAGGATGAGGCATATCTTCCCCAAGGCTTAACCAGGTAATGGTCAATCGTGGGCAATGAAGACTCCACAGTGTTGTATATCTCAAAATATCAGCATCTGACAGTATGATGGAAAATTAGTTATAAACCCATTTTGGGATTTCTCATCCTGAACACTGAGAATCCTGTTAATTACTTCAGAAATAAATGACTCAACTGGCATAAGCAGCATCTGTCTCATTGAAAGCTCAACTCAGCTGAAGAAGTTTGCAGTTTCCTGTTTTAACGCCTCATACTATAGCAAAGGAACTGATCATGACCTCTGCTGCTGACACGGTTTTAACTATAATTATTGAAGTAGCAACCAATTAACTAGACTATTTTGTGGCACATTTCTTAAGTGTTTCTTTGTAAGCATTTAGGGTTCAAGTTATAGTGGGATTGGGGTCTTGATATTTTTGCCGATGAAAAGGGGGCACTGCAGAAAAAGTTTGGGAACCACTATATTAAGCCAAATCACAAGCTTTAAGCATGTTTCTTCAGTATTCTTGGCTAAGATCAGGCGTTGCATCTAGTGCTGATGAACGGTTTGGACAAATATCACTCATGTAAGTAGTTGGCTAGATGATGCTGTATGATTGCTGCATTATGATTAAGAACACGGAAATGTTGTAGAACATCATATAAAACATAAAGTAAATTACATACTGCATTCACTTCACTTGAGCATCTGAGGTTTACTAGTTTAAGTCATTTTACACTAAATATTTAATAAAATCTGATTGCCCTTTCTTGGTGTGGCATCAGTGGGGCCCACGCAGAATAGTCATCATAGTTTCACTGGGGTAAATTTTGATTAAAAATGAGTAAATGTCAGCAACTCTGGCAATTGGTTTAAAAAAAAAAAAAACATTTAAAAGATTTAAAACATACAATATTTGTTTTTTTAAACTAGCCCAATCCTGCAAAACTATATTTGGCCAAACAAATTAGTATTCGGATTGTGACTTTTTCTGTCTAGGATAGTGTTTCAGCCTTTTGCACCAGCTCAGTCATGTCTGGATGAACCTGAAAAGGTCAGTTTTCTCACTTCAGTATTATTTCCTTATAGCATGTGAATATGCTAAAGTGTGTAAATACTTACTTGCGTGGAAACCCTTTGAGTTCTATTATTCTATTGCCCCTTAAAACCAAAGAGATATTTTTGTATAACATTTACTGAACTGAAAAAAGCATTTTAAACCCTCAAGCAGAACAAAGTTTTTGACAGTCCCTTTGAGAAATTTCCCCCCTCGTTTGTTTTGTTCATATATAATTTAAGCTAAACAGGGAGAAAAAAAGTTTTGCAATTTCAGGGAGAAAAATTTGTCTCCAGGATTCCTTAAATTGTATGGACAAAGTCACCAGTTAAAAACACAGTATTAATCATTCACTGTTCAAGCAGTTTAATGGATAAGCTGCCTTGTCTCGGGGACAACCTCTTCACCTGCCAAGCCTAAACCTAATCAATTTTTAACTTTAACATCCTGGCCATGACAATTACACCCTTGACTGTCCCGTATAATTCAGACTACACACGAGACAAATTAACTCAGAGTTGAAAACTGCTGAAAATAGTCTTAAACAAAATAGGCCACAGACAATAGAGAACACACAACTTCTTTACAACGAAGATGTTTATTAGCATTCACCTGAAGCAATTAAAAGACAATTGAAATTCACAGAGGAATGCAATACAAAAAGAGAAAAAAATTTTATTTCACAATCTGCCACAACTGCCCTTTGAATCTCCCACTAGGAGTCACAGTGGACCCACTTTCAAAGCAAGCAAGACCAGTAAAAACTGTGGATAAACCACAGAGGAAAGAACAAGAGAGAGAAAGGAGAAACAAATAGGGAGACTGAAAAGAGAGGATATGAAAAGTACACAGAGGGAGGGAGAAGTCACAAGACAGGAGGATGGATGATCTGCCACACCGGTGATCTTACAAACCGGCAAATGGCAGCGAAGGGTCGAGCCCCGGAACAGCGCCGGGCACTCAGCACCGCAACACGCCACACCATGTCACCAGCGCACTGCACCGCATCTTAACAGCTAACCAGCATTATTCAACTGCTACACAACTGCGCCTAGTGCACAAAAGATACACAAGAAAGAGGGTTAGAGTCATAGGAAAGCAGCTTTTACCAGACAGAAAAAAAAAGAGACTGATCTTTCTTTTATTCCAAAACTATGCTGCTGGATTAGCAAGTCACAAATCAAGTGGTATTTTATATCACTGTACAGTAAGTATTATTGTTTCATTTAAGGATGGCAAAACATAACTAAATACTGTGAACATTTATGAAACCCTTTTTCTTTATTAACTGTAAATGAAACTAATATCCAGCCAGAAAGTGTGCTAAACAAGTGTTCTCACTGAAAAAGCTACTTTAATTCTATCAACAAATACAAATCCAATGAAAATGGCAAGGAAAAAAAATCAGATGGGAAAGAAAAAAAAAATCAGTTGAGGAAAGACACCTTAAGTCCCTTTCAATATTCGCAGTTTTACAAATGTTGAAGTTACAGAAAATTCTGAAGCAGATTACGTAAAATCAAACATAAAAAAAAAAAATATATGTTTAGACCAAGTTCCAATAACCTTTCAGTCTGCATTCAGTGCCAACAGTGGAGTCCACTTGCTGAATGTGAGACTTTTTCCCGATGTCCTCAGCAAAGGCTTAAATCTGGAGATCTGGAAGGAAAGACAAAAGAGAGTTGACAAAAGCAAAATCAGACCGCTACATCAAGTCCTACGGCTAACCTGAATATTTAAAAACACAATGGTCTGATTTTAAACAAACTATAATGTATGCAAATCAGTCTTTTAATAAACCTAACATTTCGACTAACCTTCACATATGATTAAACACCTTTCATGTCCAAATTGTCCCCCAAACGTAGCTCTAACAAGAGTCTTACACTCTGGCATATTTGAAAAACAAACCTCAGGGTTGGTTCCCTTTATGAGAGGCGGAGGAAACCACAGGCACAGGTGGGAACACTGCTCAGTGCATCTGCCTGTGGTCCCCGTGAACGTACCTCACCACACCACCTCATACACCAACTGACAGCTCGAAACACCGCCATGACGACCTGCTCCATAGCAACCACCGTTGCCTTGGTGACCTGCTCCTTAGCAACTGCCATCGCCCTCAGCAACAGGCAGGTCACATGGGCGGATCACACACTAACTGCTCTCACACTGCCACACCCCCATCTCCTCCTCTCTTTGCAAACAGGACTCAGCAGCTTGGAGGAAAGAATTCCACATTTAAGTGAACGTTTTGAGTGAGCATCCAACATCCCAACCACCCACTCCCTCCCACGCACATATACATACAAATGTGATTAATAACCCAACTTGAAACATATCAAACCAAATCAAGTAGCCCGTGTATGCTTTAAATTGGTTTAAAAACCTTGCAAAATAAAGCATACACAAAGTTACAGCTCTAGCTTAAATTAGTCCCAAATTTGTTTTAATTTCTAACAGCATTCTGCAGACTTTGTTGCTTGTGTGCAAATGACTACAAAGCTGCATAAAGACTGCAGAACACAAACCAAAAGGATGACTGATCTCAGAAGTAACATTTAAAAGCAGATTACAATCCACCCCTTTCCCCTGAATACCGTCATGTTGCGTCCAAGTTCGGTTTAAGACTCTGCTCCGTTGCCCTCTGGAGATTTAGATCTACTCTTGGATTTGGACCTGGACTTCGATCCTTTGTTGGAAGGTGGGGTTCGGCTTCTTGACTTGGACTTGGACCTTGAGCGGGAACGAGACCTAGAAGGAGACTTTGACTTGCTCCTTCTGGGGGTTCTGGATTTGGACTTGGACTTTGACTTCGATTTAGACTTGGACCTGGATCTTGACCTGGAATAGGAGCGAGACCTGGAGTGGCTGTAGCGGTGGCGGCTCCTGGATCGTGAACGACTTTTGCTCCTGGAGCGACTGCGGCTACGTTTGCGACGCCGGGGGCTGGCTGAACGGCTGAGGACACAATAGGAAAAAAGTTTTCAAAATAATCAGACAAAAAATAAAACTACTTTTCTTTAGAAATGTTTGATTTTACTTTTACTTTATGAAGAATTCAATATAAAGGGCACCACTTTCAAAGGGAAAAAAATTTTCTTGATTTCTAATTAAGCAAAATTTTAATCTCTGCACTATTGCTTCACATGGAAAACGAGGAAACAATTTACAAATACTTTAGCAGACAACGTGGTGGTTTTGAACACCTCTTAAAACGGGCAATTTTATTCTTTGAAGTCCATCTGTTAAACATAATTAGCATTACCTTCTGCTTCTGCGTCCGTACCCTCCTCCATATCTGCGAGGTGGAGGCCCTCTGCGGCTGTACATGGAATCCGGTGGACGTCCGTAACGGGCCATCTGAACACGCAGCTCCCGCCCGTCTAGCAGTGCGCCGTCCATGGCGTCCATTGCATCCTCGGCGTCACGCTTGTCAAGGAACCGCACGAAGGCGAAACCACGGCTTTCCTTCGTATACCGGTCCCGTGGGATGTACACATCTCCCACACGGCCGTACTTTTCAAAAACTCGGCGCAACGTCTCAGGGGATGTTCGGTAGGTCAGGTTATCGACTTTAAGGGAGGTCATCCCCTCGACGTCGGGCGGCGGCCTTCCGTAGCTCATTTTCTCCGTCTTCAAACAACAGGGCACGTCAAGTAAGACTAAAACAGTTAGGTCCCAACTTGTGATGAAGCCACTTTTTATACCCTTACGGTAACAGCAGACGTTTTTATATCAAATTTAGTTTCTCCTATTATTACAAACACTCGGTACGTTGCTCCTACCGCGCTGCTTTTCACGTGAAATGGCGGCAGTTCAGCTTCCTTTTCCCCTTTTCTTTCCGCCCGTGTTGGCCTCCTCTGATTGGCTATTACGCCTTCCCTGCTTTCATTGCAACCACTACACTGCCCCCTGTAGACCGGGAGCCACTTCTGGCGGCAACATAGGAGCGACACTCTCTTTGTTTTGTTTAATCTCAACTCGATGCTTTTTTACGAATTTTCCTTGAACGTTTTAAAAAAAATAATAATAAGTAATTAAACTCCAGGTATAGTTGCGTTAATTATGATCGCATTATGCAACAGTGGTCGTTGTATTGTGTCATTCTACTTGTTGCAAAAATAGTATCTGTTGGCTAAAAATAATAATAGTTTTACTTCAACGTTGTTAATTTTCGGAAAGAAGCTTCCCACAGACCCGTCCTCTGCACTGCAGTCAACGCCGCCAGCACAGTTTGGCGTAGGAAGGTCACGTTATAAAGCGGTTCGTCACTAGCGGCTGGTGGAGAGAGTGGGACTGCGCAAAAACCACAGTCCGGATTTGTGCCTGTCTGACGTCATGGGGAGCCACAGACTTCTCTGACAGGATCCAGCAACAACAAGCACAGGGGTTTCTTGATCATTATCCAGCAGGGTCAGGAGATGTCGACGAGCTCTTTTGTGTCACATTCTCTGCCATGAAGTAAAAAAACCTAAACAAACAAACAAAAAAAAGGCAAGAAGATTTAGCTTTGCTCAACTGTGCGGCTGCGGCACACTATGAGAGCGCTTCCTCGCTGTTAAAGCGACTACTACGACTCTTTTCTGCCTCAAAACCAGCTCTACCGTTGTCCACGAAGAGATAAGCAGCCAAAGAACAACTACTAATCCCCGGGACGGTCACATTCACGGCGGGGCTTGGACCCGACAGAAATGGACAGGGCAGCAAGAACTGGATTAAATGATAGGGAATAAAGAAACGCGGCGCACAAAGCGACCCTAAAGTGTTGTGCCCATCAAGCTCTGTAGTCTTTTTTTTACTGGAAATGGGAGCTTTAACAAGCAGACAAAACATAGGCGTGGAAGAAGTGGACATTCCGTCCAATACGGTGTATCGCTATCCACCGAAATCCGGTAAGTCACCACACAACAGGTCGGTCTGGGGTGGGTAACTGCTCCAAAGCTAAATGCAAATAAATTATTCCGAGTATTAGACGCATGAAGGGGATTCATCACCATCATACCTTGTTAGCTGACAGGCCTACAGGGCATCTCAGCCCTCAACCTAGAGTAGTGGAGACCTGTGCTTTCACGAGCCATCTTTTCTCCTTATCCTTGGTGCAGATTTCCTTCAAATGCATTTTTTGTATATATTTGATAGTTTTTGTATATATTTGATAGTTCATTTTAATTTATTCCTGACACGGCAAGGTTGTTGCAGCGTTCATTCAGGGACAGCATTACGCTCTACTTTTTTAAAACCAATTTGTCTCACTTTCTGGAATGGGTTCCATCATGACTTTATCAGGCTGCATGTAGAAATGAATTAGTCATGATGGATGATAATAAACAGCAGCATCACAATGGTCAGTAGCTATAAGTTCAAATCATGGACTGGGTGTAACTTGTGTTTGCTTGTCTCTTCATTTCAGATGATTTTTTATCTCCGTTATTTCTAAGGATGGCTTAAAAAAGGCCATCAGCATTTCAACAATTTAAAACAGACGAGTTTATATTTATTGATCTTAGGAAGAGAGAGAGAGAGAGAGAAAAAACAGGAATTTTAAAATGTTTTTTTAAATGACAAAATGTTCATTTTCTTTTAACTGACACATTAAGAAAACGTGTCACTATTTAACATGTAGTCACAATAGATATTTTTCTCGAAAGTATTTAATTTCACTTTTGCATAGAATGTTCACATAATCACATCTTACATTGGCAATCAATAAGTTAAGTCATCCTGTCAGTCAATTCTATCAATATAATATCAGTAAAAAAAAATTGTAAAATCAATAAAATCTATCTAATTGGCAGAGGATTGTGAAAGCAATAAAAAAAAATCTCATATGAAACTTTTGTTGATGAACTTGTTTAATTGTGGAAATGCACACTAAAATTGGTACAAAATCTGGGTCCAAAAGAGCACCGATAGACCGTTGACACAAAACTTCTTTTTATTTGTGGTTGTTAGATTTGCTTCAAAGTGAGGTCCATTTAATGCCAAGATTCGGTTTTCTGGAAAAAGTTCCATTAAAACAAGTAAGCTGCGGTAATTTTTCTTTTTCTCAGTGATGAGCATATTTAAAACACATTGTTTCACATATTTGCATCCAAAACACGGTCTCTATGATGCAACACACTCTCACAAATGTTTTTGGAACAATCACACAAACCTTGAACTGTTGAATCGTAAATTTCTCTCCTTTTTTTCATGCAAGTGGACAGTCTCGTTTGTGAAACTTGTGAAAGGAAGGATTATTAGATTTTACAAGCACCAAAATCTGCATTTAGATGCTGGATGAGATTTAAAGGTAGAGTTCCACCCAACCGTTTAACAGGCGATCTGGATTCAGATCAGATTTAGCAGTTAATATGTCACCAGTTCGGATTAATTGCTAAAAAACTACTTGGTTAGGGTTAGTTGAATATGGTAATTTTCATAACAATGACATTCTGGTCTGCGATGGACTGGTGACCTGTCCAGGGTGTACCCTGCCTTTCACCTGAAACATTGCTGGGATAGGCTCCAGCTCACCCAGCGACCCCGAATAGGAACAAGCGGTACAGATAATGACTGACATTCTGGTATCAAATGGCTTTTTTTTTTTTCCTTTTGGTTTTCTTTCAGGTTTTCTAGCTGTGGAGTTCTGCCTCTTTTACAAAAGAAACAGCTTTGATCAAACCCCATACTGTACCTCACCAAATTCTGACTCATTTACCAATTTAATACGGCTGTTAGCCAGTGAGAAGGAAAAATACAATAACACGGCTCTACCTGACACATAAACTGTCCTTTGACCCTCCAGCTAAACTAAGCATCTTCAGCCCGTTATGTCATGCTGTATTTTTTGATTGCTGCATCGTGTTCAGCTTAGCTTTAAGAGTAATGCTATTTCAGTGTAAGTAATAAGATCTTGTGGGACATAAGCATTATTTTAGTTTTCTCAGATAGCATCTTTTATATATTGTGAAATTATGACTTAAGAAGCCATTAAAGGGAAAGAATTGTGTTGACTTGTGGTTGCCAGTCTCACCACAGCAACTGTATGGATTTGTATGAACAGTTCTTGTTGCAGCTTGAAGCAGAAGTAGTTGTGGTGGCTGCTGCCAGTGAAACCGATCTATCAGCTCCAGTTCCTGTTTGTGGGATCTGGTGACAAAGCCTGAACCTGGGTCACCTCTTCCACCTACTGTAAATAATAAGAATGTGATGAGGAGAAAGACACTGGGGCCTTTCTGCACTATGTTAATGGATTTAAAGGAAAATAATTACAACATTTAGTCCTGATTCAGACCAACAGTGCCAGACTAAATGTCTCTCTGGCAGAAACATCACTTGTTTGCTGCCCAGCCTATATTTAAAGACTGCAAACCACTATTAACGTCTTATATTAGCTGGCCCTATCATTAAAAAGCAGAGCGGCTGTTAGGGCTTGTTGTCATCAACTGTGAGTCTTAGTAAACAGGTGGAGAGGCTGCAGGCGGACAGGTCCTTTGCCTGAAGTTAATCATGTTTCTTGGCATTTCAAAAAGTAAAATGAAATCATAAATGAAGAGGCTTTTAATTATTTGTCTGTTGCAATGACTGAATGTATCTGTGTGATGAAGCTGATTCAGTCATTAACATAAATTTTTGTGACATAGTTACAAAACATGTTATGTTTTCTGGCAGCTAGAGCCAGATTAATGTTTTTCAAAAAGCTGTAATTTCTAACAATATTTAACATTGGGCCCCTAAATTGTTTTCTTTTAAGAAGTGAAACAAGAAAATAAATATTCAGCGGATTCATATTTATGTGGAAATATGCCTTGTGTTTGAGGTACTTTTTTTGTTAACCTTCCACTTAATAACATGTTTGTTTTTAACAATGAAGAGATAAACAAACTAAATAAACGTTTATTTGTAGTTTCTTGTGTTTAACGCAAGCCTTTTTGTGTACAGGGAGTTACTTTGCCAGCCATTTTATCATGGGAGGAGAGAAGTTTGACTCCACCCACCCAGAGGGTTACCTGTTCGGGGAAAATACAGATCTTAACTTCCTGGGGACCAGACCAGTAGCGGTAGGTCTTATTACTTTTTTTTTTTTTTTACAGATTTTAAAACTTTAACTGCTACTGTACTTGTAGGGCACTTAGGTAGAGTCATGCAATGTTAATTCCTTTAGGTCAAACAATTTATTGAAACAATAGCTAACAACAATGGTGGGTATACCGAAACACAAAAAGTCAATGTCTCAATGACTGTCAAGACAGTCAAAAGTTTGGACACACTTTGATATTATTTTTGAGGGTAAAATGTGTCCAAACTATGCAATTTGGTATAATATGTATATATACAGCTGCAGTTGTTAACATTATGTATTGAGCCTTTTCCCCCTTGTGTTTCCTGTGTTGAATTATGTCCTAAAGAATCTTCAAAGGAAGCAGAAACAGTTTTCCTTTGTTGTTGTTTGGTCAATCAACACATTGATTAGTGGATGTTTCAGCATCAAGGGTAATTGCTGACTTGTTGACTCCTGCAAAGACGAATACCAGCTTTTCAGACTGTTGCTAATTAAAATTCATTTAATCCTATTAAAATAATTAAAAGCAAACTGACTAAACAACCGACTCCGTGAGACTGATGAGCGGCAGCTCTGGAGGGTTTGTTCAGTCCCATAATGAACCTGAAGGTTCATAAATAGCTCAAGTCTGCAGAGGAAAAAGAGAATTTGACACAGACTGGAGTAGTGTCAGACTCAGTTAAGGCTGATATTGAGTGGCACTGCTCCATCCCTCTGTGTACTAATCTGAGTTGTGCTGCTGTTTCTGGCTAGACAGCAGATAAAATTAGAAGTGCATTTTCCCCCTGATTATGTGGGTATTTATAATCCTGCTGTGGGCACAGAATTCTGCTGGTAACAGTTTTTTATTTCTTCTTATGTGTGTGTCTGATGGTGTTCTAGCCTTATATAATGTGTGGTGGTTTCCAAACAGATGGTGCTGTATAACCATAAACCTAACCACACGTATTCTCTGCCTACTGCACAACTTGACAAATATGATAACGGATGGGGCTATATTTAAGAATTTCTCAGAAAGTCCTGCCTATAGCACACAAATAACCACACTATGGCTAGAGTTTTTGTTTAGTTGGCTAAATACTTTGTTCTGAAATATATCACTAACAATTTAGTAGATGTTTTTTTTTTTTTTTTTACTGGTTTTCATGGTTCTCAGAAAAAGAATCCACCATGGGGTTCTTGTAAAGCTGAAGCTAGTGAGCACATCTGAAAAAAGATGGAACTTAATGAGATTTAATGTACATTGACACCTTGACTGAATTAAATGTATTGAAAGATAATTAGTTAAAGGTATAATTGCCTGACTTGACATGAATTTGCAGCATTTAAACAAAGAGTTTAATTAAATTTAGTTGGTTGTACAAGGAATCAGTTCTATTTTTGTCATGACCCACACTGCAACAGTAGATTTATGCCTAACACAGAATGAGAAACAAGATTTTAACAAAAAATATAAAGAATTGCTAGTGTTTATGGCTGTTTCCCTCATATAATAGACAATATTGTTCAACCTAATCTTAAAACACAGAACTCTAGTTGGTTTGGCAGGGTGAACCACTCTGGTACCTACACAGAAGTCTTATAAATGTTAAAATACTAATAGTAAAGTTTTAGATGGCATTGGTCTGCCCTGTTGTGGATGAGATGAGTATCTGAATTAGAGATGCAGTAATTGCAACATCCAAGTAAGACCAAATTGTAGTTTTGTTTCTAAGAAGTAAATTTAAGTTATGTAAAGTATTTTTTTTATTTTTCTTGTAACATTCAACTGTTAAAAACATTGATCATTAATAACTTTAACATTTATTTCAAACTCATTAGACTGCAATCTTTATTCTGTGTTTGATTGTGATAATAATAATGATCAATTAAAGGCAAAACCATTTAATAATTGTGAAATTTCAAGCAAAAAGTATCGATGATACTTGCCCTGGTTTTACTTGGTATCTGATCGATACCAAAATTTACAGTATTGCCCAGTCCTACTTTTCAGCATCCGTTGGTCTGTTGTATGTGTGTTTGTGTGGTTTACAGGCATGACTCCTGCTGAGCCCAGATGTGAAATAGTGCTGAATATATTGCCATTCACAGCCACACAAACACACTTAAACATAGGTGTACAGCTGAGGGGTTCTTGTTTCGAGGTATCTGACCACATCCTGCATATTTCTGCTCCAGAGATCCCCAAACCACCTCAGCTCTCTCCTTATGCTCATTCAGCGATTTTTGGCTTCAAACACAGCTGTGGAGTTGCTGAGAGATAAACCACAGACTGAGTCCAGTTTAAAGGTTATATGTTGAGTTTACTGCTGGGTTTTTAATGCTGCTTATTGTGGCTAAAAGCAAGGGGAAGTAGTTGAGCCAGTTGTAGTAGTTGTTTTACATTCTTAAAAGTAGCTTGAAATGGTGATGGGCTGTTTTTCTTTCTTTCTTTTGACTCTGCAATGATTTACCTTATTGTAGTCCCCTTGTGTGCAGAAATTTGAAAAACACTGAAGTGTCAGCTTCATCCCAGGAAAGACACTGTCTGAGCAGATTTTTTACCCAGGCTCAGCACTTGGTCAGCACCAACGAGGACTGTGTTGACAAACCAAAGGTTAAATTGGGAGCAGCCATGGTCATCATGGAATCCCAAACTTGCTGCGGTAAAAAGAGGAATGTTGCGAGGTTTAAAGAAAATAGATACTCGTATTTTTCATTCCCATAACATGTATTTTACATATAAAATTTTTTTTTAAAAATTTTGTCTTTAGTTTCCATATGCTGCGCCTCCACCTCAGGAACCTGTGAAGACGCTACGAAGCCTTATAAACATTCGAAAGGACACATTGCGGCTCGTGAGGTACACACCACAAATGTTTAACCTTCCGTCTGCTGAGTTATTTTTAAGGCACAAACCTCTGCAGCTAAATTTAAGGATAGTGTCAAATCAATCATGCTTTTCATTTCTCTTATTTGGTTTTGAAAACTTTACACATCACATGAAATTACAAACCCAAGCCCACAATAAAGCAATGCAAATAATCTTATTTGAAAACAGAACTCATATTAATTTTCAACCTATTCTAAAATGCAAAATACATTAAATTTGTCAAAATCTTAATAAATTACCTTGTTAATTGGTTTATTGAGATAACATTATGTATTACAGCTTAAATTAAATGGCACTGAAAGATTTAATAGTTAAATGCAGATTTCTTTTGCTGCATGTCTCCCACCTTTTTGCAGGTGTAGTGAGGACCTGAAGTTGCCAGGTGATGAGGCAGCTGGGACGAATCGGGCCTGCTACAATGTAGAGTTCACCTTTGACACTGACACACAGGTGGCCATTACCATTTACTACCAGGCCATAGAGGAGTTTCACAATGGAGTGCCCGTGTAAGTGAAAGTGTGCTTTTTGATCAATAAATGATGGTGAATGCACAGCAATGTCACTGTTAGACTGCGTCTATGAAGAGACATACAACCAAACTAAAATTTTTTTATTTTAAATTACATTCTTTTAAGGATAAGATAATTTTGTATAGTTCATATGTGCTAACTAAGTAGCTGTTGTATGAGAATCTGTTACACAATTTACCCCCTCAAAAAACAAATTTGAGTGAAAAAAAAAAAGACATTAAATACAGTTTATTAATTTTTTTAATTTCCAAAATACGTTGATTCTGGACTAAAATTGTATTTATTTATATTTTGCTTAATTTTAAGTCACCCCACAGAAGATACAATAATTGATCTGACCTTGTAAAGTGAAATCTCAGAGATTATTTTAATTTATTAATAATATAATTTGCCCAATTTCCTCTCTAGTTAAAAGAAAGATATGTGGTATTGCAGGAATCAGTAAAAGCAGATATACAAAATTTAGGTGGGATAATCAGTATTTATAGAGAAAATGTTGAATTGCTGCCTTTTTAAAAGGAAAATGGGAAATACACAAATAGAGATACAGAAATATACATAAATATTCATGTAGGCTAATAAGTTATGCCAACATGGCCTTGCATATGATATAGCAGCATATATATTTTGTTAATTGTGAGTATTTGCATATGTTGCAGGAAAAGCTGTCTTTGTGTTTGTTTTTGTGCAGATGAAATCAGATGTTGCCTGTTCTCTTCTTCATATCAAATAGGTTTCATTTAAATGCTACTTCCTTTCTCTGAAAATGTGTTTAGTATTAAAATTTAAACAGCTTATTATACCTGTGTATCAGATCAAAGACACTTCTGTAGCAGCCCATCCTTGATGTTTATAAGCCTACTGACCTCTTGCTCCTGCTCTGTGCATCTCTGTTTCATGCAGTTACCTGCCACAGGACAGCTCACTGCAGTCTGAGACGGTTCACTTTAAGAGAGGAGTGTGCCAGCAGTTCTGTCTGCCCTCTCACACCGTCAACCTGAGTGAATGGGCTGATGATGAGGTAGTGTGATTGTGAGCGTGCACTGATACTAAAACACATCACACATGAGGATGTGCTGGAGTATAGAACCAGTTTGCACAAATTTATAACCACAAGTTTTTCCTCCTCAGCTACTGTTTGATATGGACAAGGAGGTCTTCCCCATGGTTGTGCATGCTGTTGTAGATGAGGGTGAAGGTGAGATATTTGGGATCTGTTGTTGTCTCACATGGTAGTACAGCAGGTGAATTTTAAGCAAAGACATGTCCACTGTCTTGTCTTTGCAGAACATTTGGGCCACTCTCACATACTGCTGTCTACGTTTGAAAAGGTAAGAAGGAGACATAAATATACTGGTCTCAGATAGAGCTGAAACAGTTTATTTTCTCTGTTTGGTAGCTGCAATATCAAACATTTGTTTGTGTTCCTGTAGTTTGAGCAGCTTTGGTTTTAAAGGCTTATTCTTTTTTAGGAAAAGCAAAACAAGTGCCTAGAATGCTGTTTGAATAACATCTTTGTGTTTGCCATGACTGGAACAATTTATTGATTCTTACTAGAGATATTCAAAACTTAATGCTTGAGTCCAATTTAGTTAAAGCAAGAAAATAAAGCCATGACTGTATAAAAGCTGGGTTAGAGGCACAATTTATCACTGTGTTGCGTCGTCGGTTTGAAAGCAAAATCTTTTTCCAGTCTTACTTGGTATAGCATTTTATCTGCTAAACATTTCAGAGCCTCCTTTGTTTAGCAGCCGTGTTTAGCACATGTACACTTACAATAGAGCCACGTTGTTGTAATATATACAGAATTTAGTGTGGCATTGTATTACTGAAAAAGGCAATGCCTTTATTGAAAAAGATGTTATGAGTATGGCAGCAGATGGTTCTCCAAAATCTTTATATATTTCAGTATTAATGATAACTTTACAGCACATATACTCATGTACACCCAATGCACAAACTGTGTCTATCCCTGGAAACAAGTTGAGTGGTTCCTTTCCTAATTAGCTTGGAGGATGGAGTGTTCATGATCCACAAGAACTTATACTTTTGAATTAGCAGGCCATTGGACAGTGTTTTATTTATTTATTTTTCTTATTTCGTCTTAGTTAAGGTACAGCAATTCCTTGACGTTGTTCATATGTCTTTTTTTCTGGCTTAACAATTCATGTAACAGGCAAATTATTTTTCTTAGAGTGGCTTGATACTACAGACGGAGATAAGGTTCAATAATAATTCATACAAATGTTGGTTTTCTTTACAGCACATGGATGGGAGCTACTGTGTGAAGCCTCTGAAGCAGAAACAAGTGGTAATTACACCTGTTTTCTTCTCTCCTCCCTTCCTTCTTTTGTGTTACATTTTCATGCCTTTGAAATACAAAAGCTTAATTTTCCCCTTGAACATTGTGCGTGACTCATGAGACTGGCTTCCTTCATTCTTCACTGTGTTCTTTTTCCCAGGTGGATGGAGTGAGTTATTTGCTGCAAGAGATCTATGGGATAGAAAACAAATACAACAGTCAAGAATCAAAGGTAAATATAAAAGAAACAAGACATTTTCAACCCTCTTTAATCAGACGTTAGTGTAATGCTCTAAATCACTGTTGTTCTCTCCTTTTGTGTTTCAACCTTATGAAATTTCTTTCTTAATATTCTTTCATTGATTTTCGCATGCAGGTTGTTGATGATGAGATCAGTGACAACAGTGCAGAGTGTGTTGTTTGTTTGTCTGATGTGCGAGACACACTCATCCTGCCATGCAGACACCTGTGCCTCTGCAATGCTTGTGCAGACACACTGCGTTATCAGGCCAACTGCTGCCCTATCTGCAGACTGCGTGAGTTTTCCTCTTAAATAAGACATCTGCTGTTTGAAAAGTAGTTTCCACTACTGGAAACCCCTTCCTACTGGAAGTAAGGACTTAACCCAGTAATAGTGCTTTGCGTAAGATTTCCAATGTCTTAAAGGCAAAGGTTAATTTAAATATAATAATAATATATTGCATCATAAATCCATTCATAAATCATTACAATCAGCAAAAAGGCTTGACTAAAATAGTTAATAATCACACAATTTACTGTGCTCTCTGATATTTCAAAGCCATTCAGATTTGCGTGTTTTCGCATGTCTTTTCGCAAGGCCGGCTCAGACAAAAATTTATATGTGATTATATGTGATGGCATTGACAAAATTAATTAACCGATGATAAATAAACTATACATTATTTCTACAGTTTCTAATATTTCATAAAAGTTTTCAAAACAAAGAACTTTATTATTATAATACATATATGTAATGCATTATGGAGATAACCTCACTGATATTTTACCTTACAATTACTAATATTAAGCATGTAGACAAAGAAGCTATGTTTTATAAAGATTTGTGGCGTTTTTAAGCCCAGAAAAATCTAATTGAATTTAGTTTTATCCAAATAGACTGCAGTAGTTGAGGGAAAACAGTACATATGAAAACTGTCTCCTGTGAATTAAAATCTGCCTGAAACCAAATTGAAATAACTGCTTCTGCACCTACTGAAGATAAGCAAGCTGCATCTGAAATTTAGCAGCAGGTATAAAATGAGCATCTTTGCTTTGAGTTGTACTCTGAGAGAAATTGTGGGAGATGACAGCGTTGCAGTTGCATTAAACATTATCAAGTTCAAACACTTTCTGCTGCAACAAGATTAATATGTAACTCAATTTGTACAGTCCAAAAAAAACATGTTCTTACAGTTGCATTTGTAAACATGTGAACTTAAAGTTGAATCCCTAAAATAGATAAATAATGTTTTCCAAATGTACAATGCCACTGCAAATTTTTATGAAAATTATTTGCTTAATAAACGTCTCCTAAATTACCTGTAATTATAAAAATGACTAGATTTATTTAAATAACAGTTTTTTTATAATTGTGTTTTCCTTAAAGCATTCAGAGCTTTGCTGCAGATCCGAGCAATGAGGAAGAAACTCAGCCCCCTGTCGCCAACCAGCTTTAACCCTGTCATCACTTCTCAGACCTCTGACTCAGAGGAACATTCGGTGAGGCAGACCTGATGAAGATAAATCACCTCAATATAAAATAAGGATTATTCAGTCACAACAAACTAACACTCCTCTTGTCCTCTTGTCATTGGAGGCCTCTGAGCACATCCCTCCAGGTTATGAAGCAGTGTCTCTCCTGGAGGCTTTGAATGGGCCCCTAAACACATCCTCTGTGGTTCCTCCCCCTCTCCACTCTGGTCCTAGCCACGTCTCTGGAGCTCTGCCACCATACAGCAGTGAGCCCCACACAGCGCCAGCCCGCTCCCTCTCCCCTCTTGACCACTCCAACTCCAGTCAGGGACTCAAACTGAAAAAGAGCGGTTCAAAGTAAGTGCTTATCTATTTGTTTCAAATGTGTGACAGAGTCAAATGTATCTGAAAAGATGCAGTTAATGCAACATTTTTGGTTAATTATTTTCATAAAAAAGATTAAAACAGGAGAGAGCGTCTGAAATTCAATGCTTTTATTAGATTCTGGTTCAGATGTTGCAAAGTTGTAACTTCACCTCAGTTTTGTTTACTATGTAGTCACACTCACTTCAAGCCAGCAGCAAGAGAATATAACAAATGTAGAAATCCCAACCGGAAAAGAAAAATGATACATATGTCTTTGGATCTAGTGCTTTTTTTGCATGGGATTCACACAAATATGCATGTGTGAATGCATATACTGTATTTACACTTTCTTTTTTCTTTTAAAGGTTTTTCCTTTTTTACATTAGTATATTCTGCAAACTGATGCCTAAAACCTTCTTGTATTGTTTTTGACCACCACCAAGTCTACTTTATTATTTAGGTCACTTTCCCAGAATTCCTCTGTGCTTCCTGAGGAGGAAGATGAGAAGTCCTGCAGTGAATCAGATGCCTCTCGCCACAAACTGGTAGTGGACCAACAGGAGGTGTGTGAAATATATACAAATAGAAAATGCATAATCACAGTGTCAGATATCTCTGGCAGCTGTGGGAGTGTGTGAATTTTTTGTGTTTGCATTTGAGTGTGTATACTCACTTCTGTTCTTTCTGTTTTACAGTGTGGAGTGACTCCAGACAGTGAAAACCTGACTCTCTCATCATCTGGAGCCATCGACCAATCGTCCTGTGCAGGCACCCCGCTCTCCTCCACCATCACTTCTCCTGAAGGTACACACAGACAAACATTATCTAAACCCAAACTTACTGAAAATTTTATGATTTTCTGGATTTGTTTTATGGCTCAACAGCTAATTAATTTTTTTTTTTTTTAATTTTAAAATATTTAGCTATTTTTTAAATTGATGAAATTCTGAAATGCTTTAACCCATCTTGGGTGCTCCCCTTAAAACAGCTGTATCATTGAACATGTGTGAATCCATGTTGTAGAGGCTTTTTCAACCCTGTGTATATTTAGAGAGACAAAATAATGTCAATTAAGGCTACGACTTTGTGGTAGCTATTACAATGTTTTTATTTATAGCTTTCATTTATATCTAAAATTACAGGAACAATTTAATAAATACTTCATTAAATGTGCCTTTATTTATACAGTGTGTGACTGTTTTTCTCATTTTTCTGTGACGTGTTTTTTAAACTTAAACACAAATCGCAAGAGATCGATTTCTGCTAGAGACATTTTCAACCTGGGAAGAGGAAAAGAGTGCTGCTAATTCAGCTGAAACTAAAGGCATTATGCCCTTTTCTTGCAGTGATTTTTACAAGTCAGGATTTTGGTTTTCTTTTGTTTACATAAAAGTAGAAGGGTTCTTTTTTCTCCAGTCTGGTGAAAACTTAATCAAACCAACACATCCAAAGCCCATGCTAGATTGTGATGTTTGTCTCCATGTATCTGCCAGACCCTGTGAGCAGTAGCTTGGCCCAGTCAGTGATGTCCATGGCTTCATCCCACTCGCAGCACTCCCACATCAGCGCTGACACCATGTCCTCCATGTCAGGGTCCTACTTGGCCGGGGTTGAAGGTGAGCCAGGGGGAGATGACGGGGGAGATGTAGAGGGCGAGGAAAACCAAGATGCTCCCATGGAGAGCCGAGCGCCATCACGGCAGGATGGGGTAAGGATGGAGAGATGGTGGAAGGAATAAATGGCTATAGTATAATATTATCTTATCATAAAATTGCCTTTCACTGGACCTTTTTTGCTTTTAGGAGATTTCCAAGGAGTCAAAGGAGCAAAACTACTCAGTGGCTGTAGAGGAGCAGGACTCAGAGGTAAATGCAGCAATGAGCAGTGTAATTAATTCTTATTTTAATTTTAAAATTTTATGCAGCTTTTATTTTTCTTGTTTCAGGGAAATGATGTCACTGAAGAGGACTGCTCCTCCCCATCTAATGGGAAAGGTAACTAACGATCGTTTATCACTTTTCACCTCAGACCCCTTTCCGCCCTTTGCATCTGTTGCTCCCAGATAATGAGAAAAGAGATTTATTCTTTTATAAAATATATTATCATGGGCTGATATGTCTGTAAATCTTTTTTGAGTCATGGCTGATTTAAAAAAACAGAAAACATCCGATACTGTCCACTAGATGGGGCAGTCCCTTTCAAAATGCACGTACTGTAGCATTTGCTGCAACAACCCCCGACATGCAGTGTCCGAGTTGGAGTGAATGGCTGCTCATGCAGAATGTGGTCTGTTTTACTGTGAAACGATTACAGAGCAAATTCTGTTGACAAAGGATGTTTTGATCAGGGTATTTGATGTGATACAATTATTGATTCAATCGTTACATCCTTTTCTATATCCATGTCCAACATTGTTCTCTTAGGTTAAAGTTTACTAAAAAAGCTCATGGTCCAATCAGTGTCCTTTAAAAAAGATCTGATCAATCCAGGATCCTAATTTGTTACGCAGCTATAGGATCATGCTGGAAAATAAGTTTTATGAATTGCATCAATATTCTTCTCTTATGCTGGGTTTACATCAGAAGACTTTGAAAAGATTTGCAAAAGACATTTAAGTCTCAGCCTGGTCTCAGACTGAGATTTGACAAAGTCTGTGAATCTTGTAGGGTCACAAATTACAAGACTGCAACTAGATTATTTTAGCATGTTTTGTGATATGTTGTACAGTTGATATCGAACAGGGCTGATCTGCCCACAGCAAAGCAAACAAGGGGAGAGTTACCCTCCAGGATCAATAGAGAATTATTACCAGATGTAAAACCGACTCAGAATGTGGAGGGATGAATGAGTTTCTATTCTTCTCTCGTCTGTTAGATTATTATACTGTAACACATAAATGATCCACAGCAAACATTTACTTCTTAATAACCATCCGCTTCTCTTTCGTGACGGACTGTCCACCTACAACGTTTCATCACAGCTTTTTGTTCGTCCATTTTCCTTTATTTTTCGCCTGTTTTTACCGTTTTTTTTTGTTTTTTTTGGGCCGGTGTTCTGTCAGGATTCCTGTTTCTGCTTTTCTCAGAGCTCATCTATTCATTGTTGATCGTGTTTCGTCACTGCGACTTGCGATTATATCAAACATGTTTGATTTTGTCGCAGACCCAAGACTAGGAAAGATTGACATGAAACAGCGCAGATTACCAGCTTAAACCTAACGATCGAGATGACGGGAGCGCTGTGACTTCAGTAAGACTCCTAAGATTTCCTAAAGACTTCCGTTTTTAGTCTGAGACTGTGAACATTGTTTGGTGCAAGCCCAGCATTAATTTAAAATCAGTGTGTTTTAATTCTGAATTTCATAAATGGTTATTTATAAGAAATTCTTTGATTAGCGCATCCTTTCACTCATAGCAAGAAATGAGCACCTACAGGCATCTTGTGTCATTAGTGCGACACCAGGCTAATGACTTGCATTTGCATGTTTTTCACATATGCAAAGGTTTATGTGTACAACGTTTGCTTGTGCATCCCCTGCATGTGGATGAAGTATGTCATTCACATGGTTTTGCTCTAAAAGTGCTTCATCTGCTCTTTTGTTTGTTGCAATGCAAATTTTCCACATACCACATCTGCACTGCTTTTGAACGCCGTTTGTGTCCCCAAGTGTGTGTGAGTGCGTGAAAGTGAGAATGATGTTTTAGGTAAGACAGTGTAGTTTACAACAAGTGTGAATCTGTGACCTGCAAGGCTTGAAGCAAACACAATAAGGTCACCTTTTGATACTACAGTTTGAAATGTGTACATGTAAACAAGTTCCTCTGTGGATCATGCGTGTGTGTGTTTGTATGTGTTGTGACACCTCGGGCCAGACTGAAACACTTGAGAGTTTTTGAATGACCTTCAATTTCTTTGGGAGATGAGCGGACCTGTGCTGCCTGACAGAGTCTGGTTGAGCGCACACACTGGGATGTATGTGTGCATGCGCACACACATCTACAGTTACGCTGCAAAAAGCTTCGGAATGTGTCCTGTGTGTGTTTCTGTGCTGAGCTCACTCACATTTTTGTCACACACTTATAAAAGTAGGGTCCCTGAAGACACGAGGCATTCATCAAACGTAACAAACATGTCAGTTTTGGCGTGACTATGTTAATTTAGTCTCTTTCAATTGAAGCCGTACGATTTCTTTTTGTTGAAGGTAAAGTTAAGGTAAAATTTTTCCATCATTATTGAAAGCAACAGATAAAAAACAACAATGTCACTGATATAACTGTCAGACTGAACCTGACAAACACAAATTACTCTCTGAAAGTCAATACGGTTTTACAGCAAACCGGTCAACATCTTTGACATTAATATAATCGATTGAGGAGATTACAAACGCTATTGATCACAAATTGCATTCAGTTTGAATATTTGTAGATCTTAAAAAAAACTTTTGACACAATTAATCATAACATATCACTCAATAAACTAGAACGCTATGGATTAGAGGGGTAGTATTGCACTGGGTAAAAAGCTTTTTAAGTAATAGAAAACAATTTGTGAAGCTGGGGGAATATTCTTCGTCATGCTTGGACATTGCTTGTGGCGTCCCTCAGGGGTCAGTTTTAGGTCCGAAATTACAAATTCACTGAAACATTAAAATTTACAGATCTGGTTCATTTTCAAACAGCTCAAATGTACAAAGCCACACACAATCTACTTTTTGGAAATATTCAAATATTGTTTTTTTTAACAGATGGGGATTATAATCTAAGGGGAAACTTATTTTAAAACATCATTTTTCATGTACAGCATTAAAAGGTTTTTGTGTTTCCGTTTGTGGAGTACAGTTGTGGAACAGGTTGGGGGTGGAGCTCAAGCGGTGTCCAAGCGTGATCCAGTTTAAAAGGTGGTACAAACGCATGGTTCTTACATGGTACAGGGAAGAAGAAGGGCCTTAACAGACAATGTTCCAATAAATAAGTCATATACAGTGGTCCCTCGTTTATTGCGTGGGTTACGTTCTGAAAACACCCTGCGATAAATAAAATCCACGATATGACGACCTTATCAATTTTTCACAATTCAAATGCATGTTAAGGCGAAGTGTTTATCGACCTTTCCCAAACTATAATGAACATTTTCAACATTCTCACACACTATATACACTCTCAAAAACCTACATATATTTAACAACGTGAATTTCTTAATAATAACTTATCCCATAAAATATATTACAGCTTCTATGCTGGCGCTGCGTCCCCACAATCGCTGTAATGTCGTTCAATCAAGAAACAAAGCACAGTGGGCTGATTCCTACAGTAAAATTTGGACATAGAATGGTTGAAATAGCATTTTATTTGTGTGTTTAATTGTTTGCTTAAGTGATCTATTTTCTAATTGTTGTAAATACTTTTATGTAAAATGTGTGTCACGGGAGACAATGGTAGGTGTAAATAAGCTTATGCTTCAGCCTACTCCGTTTCGGACATGTTGGGTTTATATATTATTGTTTGTTGTATTGTTTTAATTTTGTTATGTATTTATTCATGTTTTGTTTTTCTGGTGTTTCTTGTTTCTTTTCAGTTTATTCGTTTGTGTTGCTTGCCCATGTTCGAAATAAAAAAAAAGAAGCAGAAAGCAGAACAGTGGGCAGTTCACTTAATTTAGGAATACAAATGGTGGTCAAGAAAATCTAAAAACAACCTTGTTGAATGAATGTCGGTTTAAACTTATTAAAATATATAGAAATATTAATTTTGTTAATGAAACTCAAACCTTATCATGGTATCTGTGCACCTCATTGCAAGTCATAGTGGGTTTATACACGTAATTAGGAGAGATTTTATTTATTTTTATTTTATTTTATAATCTAACCAAATGGAATAACCAATTTTAACCAACTGAATTTCTTGCAGTTCAAGGTGAATCACCACACTGATAGAATGTCACAAAACCTAAATTGTCCATAATTGTCTATCTTAACAGACTGATCACTGTGATGATTATCACACAGGCGAATGGAACTATTTTCGATGGCTGACAAAAATTACTTGTCTTAGTCCCAGTCTTACAAGTTTTATTTTTTACAGAGCCTTCTCTTATTAACAAATGTACCACATTTTTAATACTAACACAGCTTACTGACCTCTAGCAGTCACTTTAAAGATAGCAACTGTTTCAGACACCATCTACACATTATCTGTCTAACATCAGTTAGCTAAAAGTTACTTTGGCATCACTTTTACTTTTCTTTTCTTAATCAGTTACATACATGCTTACATATTAGTTAAGCCAAACAAATGTTTATTTTCCTTCCTACACCTATACTGAATCTGCTCTCTCTCTTCCTGTTTCACCTCATTAACAAGTTTCATTCACAGGTTGTTGCTTATGAATGAATCACACTTGGTGTGATCTATATTTCTGAAATGTGTACCCTCAAACTTCTCATAAAACAGTATCTACAACTGTTAATTACTCCACTTTCTCTTGATTCATAGCCTTCTAAATAGTATTCTTCTACAAGCCTTTTATGTTGCTGATATGGTCAATGAGCATTATTGAAAATATGGTTTATTTAAAATAAAATACATTTTTTCCTTGAAGATATTTCTTTATTTTTACATGCTACAGCTTTAATCAACAACAGATCTCTTGGGGCATTTGAGTTTGTAAGACCTACCCTGCTGTGTTGATTATACATTATAAAGAAGTAGCCTGATGTGTTTGCTCAGTTTTTCTTTTCTATTCCTTGAACCCTGATTTTGAAATTTTTAAATCATTATAATTAAGTCTGACAATACTTTATTCATTTCTTCACAAGTTCGGGTTTTCAGCTGTATCTGTGCGTGTTCTCCCCAGTGAAAAACAGTGTTATATGTTCTATTTCATGAAGCTAGAGGCCAATAAAAACATTTTTAATGTTTAAACCCAGTTTACACTTTGGTCATTTTGCGGAATGTTTTCTAAAAACATTTTTAGAAACATCATTGATCATCAGACTCCCTTTACACCTGATGTTTCAGAAGACTGATCAAATGTCCAAATATATTGGCATTGCTGCTCTAGCATGGCTGCCCCCACCCAACCTCCTCCCCTTCACCTTGCCTGTGTCATCCACTCCCCCTCCCCTCCGCTGTGCCTGGCTGCTCTTGTTTGACCTTTGCCCTCGCTTGCAGGTGGGCAGAGCTGGTGTCCAGAGTTGGCCAATAACAATCAGGGTGTCGCCCACTGCGACACGCCCTCTTTGGGGTTGGATAATGAGCAGGCTCCCGACAGCCGATTGGCCGGTGAGTGGCAACCTGTCGAACATGGACCAATGAGAGCTGAGGATAGAGGGGGGAGGGGGAGTGCATGAGTCAAAGGATAAAAGGGGTACTGACTCATTAGCTTTATGTGCTAACATGCTAATATAACTCAGAGCGCAACAGAGACTAAACGGTTTACAGTTAGTGATCTAAGGGTAATTTGTAGCACCTTTGCCCAGCATGGAGCTCTGGAGCCTTCCTTCTTCTCTTCATCCCTATCCTTTAGTGTTGTGGTACTTCACAGCTTTATTTATTTATTTTATACTGATTAGCTGTGCACCCTCCTTCCTCTTCCTTTTAGCTGAAGCCCCGGTAGAGCTGTATGTGTGCGTGAATGCATCTCATTGTATGTCTGATAAGTGTCTTCTGCATGCTTGTTTTATTGTTTTATGTGAGAGTGTGAGACACAAACTATTCAGTCTTTCCCACATATTGAAGTTCATGTTCAGTGTCTGCCAGCTCCAAGCTGCTTTGCCAAACATTTGCACCTCATTTTCTCACCCACAATCTCCCCTTCCAGCCCCCCACCGATCCACTTCTCTGCTTCTCTAAACTCAATAGGTCACTTTGATGAGAGTTGAAGGTTCTTCACTGGATTCCTGGTTGATTTTTACCCCCCTCATTTGTCTTTGTTTCCTACTTTTTTAAGTCATACTTTTCATTTAGTTGATTCAATTAAGTACAACAATTATAGATGAGGTGTAAAGCAGGTGCTGTTTCACTGTTAAGGCACAGAAATAAAGCAGAAATAAGCTGACACTAATCAATTTGGATGTTATTTTATTGTCTTCCAACATATTTTGACAAACTGTGAAAACCATACGTGAACACCTCACTGATTTTTGTCAGCTCATCTATAGATAATTTACTAAAGAAATTTCTGCAATAAAACACAAGGTCAGATTCAGTGTTGTCACTTTGAATGACACAACAAACGCTTGTCAAAGTTGAGTAATTGTTGGTCCTTCCTTCACGACCTTCAGCTCTTGATCACTGGTGTAGTTCTTTTCTTTGTTCACTTTTAAACCTTGATTCCACTCATTCCCTCGAAGCCACATTTGACCCGGTTGGCGTTTATGGTGGATGTTGTGACATGTTTCGTAAAAGTTCTGTTGTTTCTCTGTTTCTCTCCTTTATGACCCCTTCCGCCATTCTTTACATCCTCTTCTGTCTTTTCCCGGACATTTCCCTTCCTGCCTTTCTCTTCTTTCTGTTTCCTCCATCTTTTTTCCCTCTTTTGCTTTCTTTCGGATGGACAGATGAGGAGTCGTGCCCAGTGCACATTGAGGACTAGGTATGGAGTAATGGTTAGATGGAAGAACAGTCATAAGGGTCACAAGTTCTAATTTTCATACTGTATATTTATACAATGGTCCAGTTTAAACACTCTTTAAAATATATTTTAAGGAAAAGGGGCATTTTATAATAATAATAATAAAAAAAGGAAAATTAAATCCACATTATTTAATTCCTTTCAGTTACAGGTTAGAGCCTACCTGGGTTTTTGACATGCTTTTAAGTTATAAAACAGTTAACCCATCTCAATGTAATTTATTGATCATACTATAAGAACGAATATGAAAAAATCAACAATTGTTATAAAATGTTGTGGCAGAGTGGCTCAAATACAATCCCATTTCCGAAAAATATGGGACAGTGCAAATAAAGACTAACTGTACAAAGACATCAGTGTGGAAACTTAAAAATTTTATTGGCTTTGAGAAATAAAGTTTTAATTTTATATTTGAAGTCAACAACAATGAAAAGAATGAATGAATAGACAAAATCTTACAACAAATAAAAAGAAATCTCACATGCGACTTAATTTAGAAGCAGTAACTTAACCAAGTTATTTAAGCTGTAGGACTAGTTAGTCCTTGTAAGCTACTTTCTCTTCAAGTTTTCCACCTATCAGAGACATCACCATTGAAATACATGATTGCCGATCTCTTAGTGTTGAGTTCTGTGAGTGTTCTTGTTTCTCACATGGCTTTTGAACACTATGTGGTCACTGCATGTATTTTTATGTTTCCAGTTAACAGAGTGTTGACAGAATCTAAAAAACAGCAGTTCCCCTGACACCTCGGCTCTGTACTGAGGGGTTAGCATTTAGATACACAGTTTTTTTGCCGATAAAGACAGAGCCGCAGGCAGCCGCTTCGCCATGTTTACATTGTTTTAAAAGGGGAGGGGCCCAGCCAGTGGAAGGGGCTTGTTGTGCCACTCAGATTTGCCTGCTTCCATGCAGTTTTCCCCAGATAGACGTTCCTCCTCCATACGATAACAGCATTGCAATCAAATTATACCAAATTCCGCAATGTTCCTGTTAAAAAATTGATTTTGTTTCAAGCCAATTCCCGATTCAGTCTGCGATTCTGTGAATGCAGAAATTATAGGGCCCTAGATTTCAAGTTTACAACTGTTAGTATATTTTCTTTATCACCAATTCATCTGCAGACTGTATTCTTTTATTAGTTAAATGATTTATTGTTTGGTTTTGATGTCAGGAAACAGCCGCTTAATAAAATTTAAAAGTGATATTTACTATTTCGCAGTATATGTCATCATAACCAAAGCAAGTGAACAATTATTCATTAAATTAATAGAAGTAAAGTATAGAAAATTATATTGAATGAATCAACTAACTGCTTTAACACAAATTTTCTGATTTTACAACACAGTCTTTGTCTGTGGTCTTCTCTCTTTAGATCTCATGTACCTTGGGGGCTTCAGGCCTGTTCCGGAGCCCCTTGCCCACCGCACTTCCACCAGCAATATCAACCCGGAGATGCAGGGGGCTGAGAACAGGGATGGCCAAAGTCCTAAACATCCCCGCCGCGGACCACTCATTGTATAACAGTCGTACACAAACAAAAAAACTTACCTGTCCAGAGTCAGCATTTCTTACCCTGTCATAATGCTGCAACATTGGACACTGTCCTCGCTGAGCAGGGAAACGCATACCCCATCCGTCTCAACATTTCTTGGATTCACTGTAGTTGCTGCCACTGAAACCCTGCAAGAGTGAAAAGAGGAAGAAGGAGGAATCATGTCTCCATGATCAGTGCACTTTTATCTCACATTTTCTTGTCTGTGACCTTACTTGTTGTAGGAATGATTTGCCTACTGCTACAATATTATTTATTACCTGTAGGTTTAATGAAAGCTGTGTATTGTGACATTATCTTTAGAAAAAAACATGCTGCTCCTCCTCTCTCTCTCTCTTTCCTTCCTTCTCAGTATTACCAGCCAAACAGTCTGGGGCTACTGTGATCGGCAATCTGATTTATTACTATTTACTTCTTCTGTGACATAAACTGTATGTTGAATGATTGTTCGGACATTTTGACTCTAAATGTCAGCTCTCACCGGACTACCTTACCTTACTGAAGAAAAAAACAGGCTGAGCCCTCTCTTCGGATCAGGGAGCTCCCGTCTCAACTTCGCATGCAGTTTTTCAGTTTTTTGTCTCATTCCTGCCACACTTTTGAAACACAGCAACCTAGGCTGAATGTGAATTCAGAAGTAGTCAGACTTGTAATGATGGGGAATGAGCCAAGAAATGGCCTGAAATTAACTGATTTGGGTGAGGGAGGCGCCACATAGAATGTAGGATGAACAAAGTTGATCTTAAAGAACGGGAATGTACGTGACTTCTAAAACATAACCTAAACTGGATTTGAGCACAAACTTTGACCCACACCCTCCATTGCCATCCCTCAACTTTAGCATGTCAGTATTACTGTTATGTAACTGGAAATCAACATGAACGACCAAGCAATAAAGATTGCATCTCTCTTTTCTCCTGCACTAGGACACTCATTTACACTTAAAATGATGAGAAAACTGTGTTTGCACTGGCCTGTTATACCCAAATTCAGACCTTTCAGTGTGTTTAGCATTTTGTATTTTAATGTTGCCATTGTAAAGGGATTTATTGTGGGAAGAGCCACATACAGTAAATCTAAAAAGGTGTTCATCCATATATTATCCCTTTCTAATCAACCCGACATGCTTGTTCCTTCCTGTTTGTGAAGCTTTTAGTAGTTCTGGTTTTGTATAACTTTGATGTATATTTCACCTCTGTGTTTTTAATTTGTTGCAGAACACTGTGTTGTTTGTTAGAATGTGGATGAAAAATATGTGAACATTTTGTAAAAGTTTACACTATTGCAATTCCCATAACTAATAACTGAAAAGGGACAATATCTACATTTAATGCACTATTAGCTGATTCCTAGACGACACATTTGGCAGTGCATGAGGAGATAATGAAGTCAGCATGTTAGTCTAGGTCAGCCTGCATCCTCCTGTAGACTTGATTATGGTTCACTGCATAAACACCAAGTGGTGCCATATCCTTCTCTAGTGTTGTATTTTAGTTGACAGCGCCCAAGCTCATTGGCTGAACTGTTAAGGTCACCACTACTGCACTACTATAGCCAGGCTGCAATCAATCATGTGATCACAGTCCGAACGTCCAGACTGGACCATACTTATCATACGATATCAAAAGTAGCCACAAAACCCCTTTTTTTAGTGTGAAAAATGTCAAAGATGTAAAACAGACAATAAAGTTTTTTGCAACTAAATGGCCACTGAGTGATTTCCTGTTGATTTAAAACAGAGAGTGGTACATTACTCAGGGCTTAGTTGTGTTTTGGTTTTATGTCCATGAGCATGAAACGCTTCTCTTAAATGTTTCCTAACTTGGTCACTGCCAGTGAAGCTCTCCTTGGCTTTTTCTCCCAGCCATGAATGCTTCCCAGGATCAAAAATCCAATTCCTACACAACTAAGTTGCGGCGTTGTTAGTACCTGAACTTTTTTCTAAACAGGAACACTGCAGGATAAACAGACAAGTGACAGATAAAATGAAAAAGTGTCTCATAATGATGTTACCCCAACACACTGAACCAGAACATCTTTTCTGGACTTTTGCATTGATTCTATAAATCTTTTTTGCTCTACTTGAGAAATAAAATACCCAAAATTATTTCCTTGTTTGATGTTTGACTGATAGTGTTGTTCAATCTGTTAATATGTTCTACAATCAGTATAGATTTCCTCACTTTTTAGTTATGTTTGTCCTTTAATTTGTTATTTGTCTGTGGTTGCTATTGTCCAACACATAATCTTGAAACTACCAGACTACCAGACTTTTTTAATCTACTCAAAAATGGAAAAGGAAAGTTAGAAGAAAAACAATTTTATTTACATGTTTTTATGGCTGCTGTATTTTTCAGGTCATTGTTATGTGGTTCACAACCACAGCTCCACTGTTTCTCATCACACTTCTGTTAGCTGCTCCTTATTGGGTGCACAGACACATATTCCTCAAGATATAATGCAGACCTGAAACGAAACCTAAAACAACACCTAAAAGAGAGTGAACTTTTGGACTTGCATTGTTGGTGAGTGGTTAGAGACACTTAAGATTAACTAAAAAATGTTTTGATATTTTTTTTTTCAAGCTGTGCTTTTTGATCACAATCTTTAATGGGAGAAAAATATTTAGAATTGGCTTAATATAAGAAAGCAGTAAATAACAACTGCAACACTGCTGCAGTGTAATCCTGCAGAGCAATTATATGCTCAAAAACACACTGTCTAAAAATATAGGGGACATATAATTATCAAATGGCAGAAACATGCCACTAATGTGCATGTTTCTGCTCAAACAGTCAGAAACAGACTCCATTAGGGTGGTATGAGGGCACAATCACTACAAGTGAGACCTGTGCTCACTGCCCAACACTGTGCAGCTCGATTGCCGTTTGCCAGAAAACACCTTGGCAGATTGGTGCCCTGTGCTGTTCATGGATGAGTGCAGGTTCACACTGAGCATGTGATTGATGAGAGAGAGGGCCTGGAGATGCCATCAAGAACGTTCTGCTGCCTGCAACATCCTCCAGCTTGACTGGTTTGCTAGTGGGTCAGTGATGGCATATTCCTGGAGGGCTGCACAGACTGGCTGGCAAAATCTTATAAATATCTGGGGTGTGGGCCACTTTTGTTTGTTTGGTGCTGCTGTTGGTGCTTTAGCTTTGATTTGCTGTGGAAAGAATAAATTCAAGGTTGACAAAGATCTGCAACCTAGCAAACAAAAATGAAACTATATACTCTGCAAATATGTGCTGTCCATGATGACTGTAGGTGAGATGAAAGGGTGCACAAACAAACAAACAAACAAACAAATAAATAAATAAATAAATAAATAAATAAACAGTTGTACTACTAAAATCATCACAAGTTAATAATCTGGACAATTTTCACATTAATTCATTTATTCATTTATTTTTAAAAATTATCTAAAAAGCCCTTATTACAAAATATTTAAATAAATTAATACAAATGCAACTTCTCTGTGACACTAATTGTTTAATGTGTGACAAAAGCAAACCCAATAAATCATAAAAGACTTCATGTATCAACTATCTGTGAAGGCCGTTAGCGTACTGAGAGACAATTCTTTCCCCCAACCAACTAATATGGTTTAATGCTCAGCTGCCCACTGTGAGACTAGAAGGAGACGAAAGTGAAAAGAATTGAGTCTAAATGGAACCAGTGTTCATAATGTCATTAGCAAATTGTCTTACTGATCAAGTTCTGCTCTAATTAAATTTGACTAGCTCATGCTGTTGGCTTTTTTACATATATTACAAGGGAAAAAAGTTGCCGACACAAAGACGTAGTCTGTCTGCATTAAAGGCCAGCAATATCACAGCGTTCTCCAAGCTTCACCAAATCTCTCCCAAGTACAATATAATCCCATTTGGTAAATTAGGCTTTTCTCTAGCCATAGCATGCACAGTTTCCCCATAAAACGACAAATATGTTTTATAGTCCATGTTTTTGCAATAAAACTATCACGTTATAATATTATGGGTTTCATGTTATTACAATAAACTATCACGTTATAACGTGATATGTTTCATGTTTTTACAATAAAACTATCACGTTATAATGTGATGAGGTCCCTTTTTTCTCAGTTTGGGTGACAGCTCCAGGCTTCCATACATCTGTGTGCACTGGTTACATAGGACACGTTTACAGTAAATCAACAATGTTTCTTTCACCAGCGGCAGCAAGTCATACAATCACATCATCACTGAATCCAAAACGATAAATGTCCTCCACCTTATTTAATTAGATTTTTTTTTATTCTGCCTGATTGCACCTTTCATGCGAATCAAAGCAAAGCCTGATATATACACCATATATTGTACACCACCTTCCTCTATTAGCCAAATATAGCATCAGTCATAGATCAGAACATGGGAGGGATTTCTTATTTCAGTCAGCTAGTGAGCTCATTCATCGTGCCCAGCCCTCCTTAACTGAGTTTCGGGGATAGCAGCTCATAGAGCTGCGACACACACTGCACATACAGATGCAAAAATGATGTCTGCTGCTGTTCTCCTCCTGGTCATCCTAACTGGTAAGTCTTTAGAAAGTTAGATTTCTGTTTCTTTGTTTGTTTGTTTTATGTTAGATTAGTAAAGTGTTCCATCTATTTTTCTTGTATCTAACTTTATTATTTTTGAAAATTTGTTACTTTGTATTTTACCAATGTAGAGTAAGAAAAAGAGCCAAGTTAGTGTGCCTTTAAGTGGATATTTTAGAGGTTACTGCTTTTGATAAACAAAACTAAAAATCAAGGGTTGATATGGTTTTAAATTGGCCTAAAACCTAGAGGTTTTCTTATCTTTTCATTTAATGCAACAAAGTATTGAGTTTAAATGTTTCATTAATCATTGCATTTCTGTTTTTATTTACATTATATACACAGCACCACAGTGTTTTTAGAAAAGTGAGCATAGTTAAATAAAGCCTATATAAAATGATTTTTGATGACATAGTATGTACAACATTTGTCCAAACAAACATATTTAAAGTACAAGGAACAATGAGGCTGTATAATCTTAAAAAAAAACAAACAACAATTAACTTTGGCATGACCATTTATCTGTAGATGGGGTGTCCTGTAAAGTGTGCAGTTACCAGGATGTTTTGGATTATCTGAACCTGACTGTGGATAACAATGTGTTTAAACTGACCCGGCCCGTTCTGGACCACACACATACCACGGTGGTAAAGTTGGATATCATTCTTTATGCTATCCTGGCTGTGGTAGGTACTGCATCACTGTGTATGTGTATAATTCAGCAGATAAATGAATGAAAGTGGTTTGACTGTGTTAATTCCTAGGTTGAGAAAACACAAACTTTTGTTCCTTTTGTCTGGGCCTCAGCAGTGAGTTCATTGAATCAACCTTGATAAGTTTTAATTTTTACTATTACTGTATCTGGTATATAATTTTAAAAAAAAATCCATTTCGTTTACTGCAGCAGTGGAAAGATGAACGGATCTCATGGGACCCGGCTCAGTTTTGTGGAATCAGTATGGTTTCAATTCCTAAAGATCTAATCTGGAAACCAGACCTCTTCATCTATGAGATGTAAGCTAGCAGCACAATTTTACAGACACTTTGGAAAATGTGCACTTATTATGTGGATTGTTTTGGGCAAATGGGTATTTTATCCGAGCAGGTAGGTGGCTTTGTTGTCTTTGGACTGAAACCTGTTTTCCAGGCTTTGTGCTGTGCTACGCTAGCTCTGTTTTAAAGCCTGACTACTGAACTTTTTGCACTTTGGCCCCCTTTATTGAAGGTTAATTTGCCATCTGTCATGCATTCTGTTTCTTCCTGAGCTTTCTCCATCCAGTTAAAGTTATTTCACTGTTGATTCTCTGCTTATCTCTTGCTTCTACTTTCTCTTTGCCTCACTTCTTAAAATTATTATTATTTTTTATTTATTGATTTATATTCTTTTTGTTGAATCAGTCATGCTTCATGTTTAAAATGGCCATTGTGTTGATATCCAGTTACTGGTCTGTGTCATGGTGCCGTAAAGCAAAATGCAGCTTCAATGTGATGCTCTGGAACACAAATTTGTGAAGTTTGGTCTGTCAACGCCAGGGTGCTGCAGGACAATAATGCATAAGGAATTTAAGTGTACCATCAAAATGACTTAGAAGCAAGACGTTTTAAAATTGGAAACTTGTCTAGTATTGCTTTAATTTCCCCCCCAAAATGTAGATTTTATTTTTATTTCTTCATTGATAACAGATACACTGGGAAAGTTTATCCAGAATAAAATAGACCTTAAGAACTTATCTAGACTAGATGGAAAAACTAAAGCAAATAAATTCAGTTTTGTAGCATAAAGTAAGTGCTTGATATTCACTAAAAATACATCCAGCTATTGTTGTTTAGAGGACCAGTGAGGATATTGTGTGCTTTGATGATAAAGCATGCATCAGTTCTTGAATTATATTGAACAAACATTATTTAACAACTATGGCAGCAAGAATGGGACCTGTTGATTTACCTCTTGATTAATGTGAAATTGCAGTCTGTTTAAATGCTTTACAAACACATTATTAAAACAGATGTGTGTGCATTGTCTCAGGGTGAATAAGGACGACTCACCTAAGAATCCGTACATGTTCATATCTTATGATGGGACAGTCTTTTGTGATGAGGACATGAAAGTGGTCAGCACCTGCGAGATGGACGTCCACAAGTTCCCCTTTGACACACAGGAGTGCACCATATCCATCGGTTCTGCAATACACTGCGGTGAGGGCAAAATGCGTAAATTTGTATGGAGACCCCTAACAGACATAGGCAGATTTTTCACTTTTACATTACCTTTCAATACTTTTGTGTTCCCTCGTGAAAGTTTTGCATTACCTTGCAATATATTTTGCATAATCTCACAATACTTTTGTGTTCCTTCTCAATGAAAGGGATTCTCTGACAGACACTGATTACACAGCTGCACGAGTGTGCGCAGCCTGATTTGCTCTGTTTTTGTGTTTCTGGTTTGCAACTGTCTCTCTCAGCAAGTCAACGCAACATGCACATACACCTGACATTATGTCCATGATAACAGGAAATACTTTGTTGTAACATAGCGCTTTAACGGATTAATTAAAAGTGCAGACGAAGAGGTTTAATGTAATAAGAAAAGGTATCAAGCATATTGCTGCTCAATTGTTTTGGCTGATTGTGTTTTATTTTATCTTTTTGTTTAGAATACAAAGTGCAATTGATATGATTTATTGGTGATTTATTAAAGGGACATTGTGTAAAAATTACTTCCATCTAATGTTGGAATCGTGTATCCCATTCTAATGCATGGGGCATCTAGTGCCTCACTGTCTCATACACATGTTGCAACAAGGGTAGCCGCCGTCTGTCAAAAAAGCCTAACCAACACAGATGAAAGCATGTCATCCAATAGTTCATGGAGTGTTCACTAAGGTGAAGAGGTTTGTGATTTAATAAATATTGCAAACTGAATCCCAGTAAACTGTTAGATATTGTTCCTCTGTGTTGAGAAGAAAGAATGGTTCTCACAGGGGGAAAGGATCTTGATGGGCCTTGACACAGTACTGGCTTTTTGTCACAGTAAAGGCCAGATTATTAAACCGTCCAACCGGCGAAGTGGGCAACTTCAGCATCCCTTTAAATCTTTCTTCTTCTTGAGCTCCTTTCAACTGTGGAAGTCTAGCTAGTGTACTGTCGATTCTCCTTTTTTGTATCGTCTAGTCATGCTGACTTTTGAATGCCCTTTTTCGCTTTTATGATGATGGTGCTGCCGCTGCAAATGCATGGTCCTGCATTTTTGTAAAAAACAATTACTGGAACAACCAGTGACTACCAGGAACAGTCTGGTTGACAACCAAGTACAGATTGGTGACAGCTGGAGAGACAGCTGACAGCTCGGAAAGACGGCACTGGGGCAGTGAGGGGTAGCATCCAAAACTGCATTTTTTCGATAGGAAGAAACCCATAAAAAGCTACAGATCAACCTACAGGAGCAATACCCCCAGGGACTCCTGAGAGAGGGGGGGGGGGATCTCACCGGATGGACCAAAGGATGACGACACATGGAAACGGAAGTACGATTATGAAATGCATATGTGGTAAGATATGGAAGAACCGACATGGCCTGCGGATCCACCAGGCCAAGATGAAGTGTGTGCAGAAGGTTCTGATGTCACAGCGCGCAGGAACTACGCCTGGTAAGACAGAGGAGGACCCTGGCCCAGAGTCACCCCACAGTGCCCGGAGCCTCCAGGTTATACAAGAACCAGATGCACACAAGACATCAGAACACCGTCGGGTGAAGTGGCCCCAAGCTAATAAGGGGAAGGAGTGGTTCTAGTTTGATGAAGATGCTGACACCATTCTGGAAGCAACCACCAACGGGGAAGCTGGTCACCAACTCAAGACAATGACTACAATCATCATCAGCTTGGCCGCAGAGAGGTTTGGGTTAGAGGAGAGACGTACAGCAAAGCCACCCTACACTTTGAACCATAGAGCTAGTAAAATCCATCAGCTCTGACAGGAGCTGAGGAGCTTGAGGCAGCAGTACAAGGCAGGGAGTGAAGAGGAAAGGGGACCTCTGGAAGAGCTACGCACCATAATCCACAAGAGGCTGATGATCCTGAGGAGGGCTGAGTGGCACAGGAGGAGGAGGAAGGAGAGATCCAGGAAGCGGGCTGCCTTCCTAGCAAATCCATTTGTGTTCACAAAACAGCTGCTAGAGCAGAAGCGCAGTGGTCAACTCGCCTGCTCCAAAGCTGAGGTTGATCATCACCTCAGAGAGACCTACAGCGATGAATGTAGAGAGCAAGAACTGGGACCCTACAGGTCCCTGCTTGCTCCACCTGCACCAATGCTGGATTTTGATGGGAAGGAGCCTGGTTGGAGATAAATCTGGGAGATAGTCAAGAGGGCAAGAGCAAGCTCTGCTCCTGGGCCTAGTGGAGTACCTTACAAGGTATATAAGAATTTCCCCAGGCTACTTCATAGGCTCTGGAAGATTCTGAAGGTGATCTGGAGGAGAGGCAAGGTAGCAGACCAATGGAGACAGGCAGAGGGTGTGTGGATCCCAAAGGAGAAAAGGTCTCAGAACATCAGTCAGTTCTGAATTATCTCACTGCTGAGTGTTGAAGGGAAGACTTTCTTTGCATTGTCGCCAGGCGACTGACAGACTACCTCCTGAAAAACTCCTACATCGACACTTTGGTCCAGTAAGGAGGTATTCTGAAGGTCTCTGGCTGTTAGGAGGACACAGGCGTGGTCACTCAGCTTATCAGGGAAGCCAGGGAAAACAAAGGTGAGCTGGCTGTGCTGTGGTTGCACCTTGCCAACGCCTATGGATCCATGCCCCACAAGCTGGTCGAAGAGACACTGAACTGACATTACATCCCAAAGAAGGTCAGAGACCTTATCCTGGACTACTATGCCAACTTTAGCCTGAGAGTCTCTTCTGGATCAACAACTTCTGACTGGCACAAACTTGAAAAAGAGATTATCACTGGATGTGCAATCTCAGTGATAATCTTTGCACTCTCCATGAACATGCTGGTGATGTCTGCAGAAATCCAATGCAGGGGGCGCCCTAGTCTGGAGTCCGACAGCCACCCGTTCGAACCTTCATGGACGACCTGACCGTGACAACCACATCTGTTCTGGGCTGCAGTTGGATCCTAAGTGGATCTCCTGGGCTCGGATGAGGTTCAAACCAGGCAAATTGAGGTCTCTTGTGCTGAAGAAAAGGAAGGTGACAGGTAAGTTCTGCTTCTCACTTGGCACCACCAAGGTACCATTGCTCACAGAGGAACCGGTGAAGAGCCTGGGAAAGGTGTTTAACTGCAGCCTGAGTTACGCAGCCTCCACACTTGCAACCAACAAAGAGCTGGAGACCTGGCTAGCTGTGGTGAACAAGTCTGGCCTCCCTGGCAAGTTCAAAGCTTGGATTTACCAGCACGGTATCCTTCCTCGGATCCTCTGGCCTCTCTTGGTCTATGAATTCCTCATTTCAGCAGTGGAAGGCTTCGAGATGAGGGTCAGCAGGTTTCTCCGCAGGTAGCTGGGGTTGCCACGAAGCCTGAGCAGTATTGCCTTGTACGGGCAGACCAACAAGCTGAAGCTCCCCATCAGCAGCAGGAGTTCATGGTCACTCGGTTGAGGGAACTGCTTCAATACCAGGAGTCCAGTGACCCAAAGGTCGCCCAGGCAGGGATCAAGGTTAGGATGAGGCGTAAGAGGAGAGCTTCAGAGGCTGTGGGTGTTGCAGAGTCAAGGCTACAGCAGAGGGTACTGGTGGGCACAGTAGCACAGGGAAGAGCTGTTTTGGGTAGCGGTAGAACACCTTGCTATGGTAGGGCATAGGGGAAAGAGAGGAGGTGACTGAGGAGGAGGTGCAAGCTGGAGTAGAGGTCAAGCGGGTCAGCCAGATGGTGGGAATGAGGCAGCAGGGAGCCTGGATGAGATGGGAGCAAGCGGTGGAGCGCAAGGTCACATGTACTGAGCTGTGGAAAGCTTAACCCCATCTCAAAATATTCTTGATCCAGGCAGTCCACAATGTGCTGCCTAGTCCATCTAACCTCTTTACCTGGGGGATGGTGGAGACACCAGCTTGCCCTCTCTGCCAGAAAAGAGGAACCCTGGAGCACATCCTCAGCTGCTGTCCGAGAGACCTGGATAAAAGGCGCTACCACTGGAGATATGATCAAGTCCTGAAGGCCGTAGCGGATGCTCTCTGCAGTGGAATCAGCCACAGGAAGACCAATTAGGAACACCATCACCTTCGTCAGAGCTGGGGAGAAGCCTGTGTCATGGTTCAGTTACCAGATCCTCCCGAGCAATAGACAACACGTAGTCGTAATAAAAGTTAAAACTTTATTTGTCAAACATATGTGAAACCAAAAAAATAAATAAAATCCTGCACTGGATGGTTCACCCAAACCATGGTTCCGGACTCACAGTTTTAAGTTGGGCATTTGTAGCTCAGCCCTTCCTCAGTCTCGTCTTTATTCCAGAAGGGGGATCCAGGCGTGACGTCAGACTCTCTAGTCACTAACCAGTAAATGGAGTCCAATTCTACTCTGCGGAATAATAAAAAATACGGTCCCCAGGTAAAGACAATGCACAGGTATCAACAGAGAAAGGCAAAAAAAAGAAAGCCTGCCCATAGTTCATGCCAGTCCCAGACAAACACATAGCTTCTATTTTACACATAGGTAATCATGGACTACTTAACACCTGCAGCGGCTCCCCGAAATACCTCCCCTGGCCTGCTGGCAATGGCTTGTGATTGGGAGCTTAAAGTTGACCTGGGAAAGCAGCTGAAGTTCCCAGAAGTGGGCCTGATCAACCCTGGATGGGTCGCCAGGAGGAGGGGGTCTGATTGTTGAAAGACCCAAAACCACCTGTGATCCCAGGTTACATCACTGATGATGTGTCCAGGGGCACTATAAGGTGTATCTAAGAACTAAGCCGCTCTTGTTTATCTTCTGCTCCTGCGTCTCAATCACAGAATCCCTGCCGGGTCATATGGATTTCGTGTTCGTGCTATTTATCTCATTCTGGCAGCTGTAAGTTCAAGATGGCTGACTGTCATGATGCTTCCCTATTGGCTTACCTGTCATATGTATGAACAAATCTAAAATTCTTCACTTACAAGAATCTGTCAGATCATTAGTGGAGGTCATTTTGGGCAGTAAACAACAACACTGCTCAGTACTGTTTATTATTTAAAATGAAGACATTGTTAATTATGTAAAAAAATACAGTATAATAAATAAAATCGTTTTCTACTAGCCAGAACATCACTGCCACTAGTTTTCTATAGGTGCGTTTCCATTACTCCTAGAATTTTGCAAAACCTAAATATTGCAAAAGAAAAATAGTAATGGAAACACCTACATTTTGAAAAACCTCTCAAATATTGCTAAAAAGTTTTTACGCTCTCATGAGGTAGTTTTTCAAATATTAGATGGTGTTAGAGTGGATTCTGATGCGGAGCCTGCCTGGTGTCTGGACACATCAACCGTGAAGATTCCAGTGGAATTGCATTGTTCCAGATTTTACCACGTAGCAGTTTGCTTAAAACTTCTGTGTGTCCCGGATTTCTCCCTGTACATCTGTAATCGACCACAGTCACCTATTCTAAAAAAGACACACATTATTGAATCTGTATCCTGGTCTAACATCAGTAGCTACTAGTAGTGAAACAGCCAGTGTTGAAGGGACTGACGTCGGGTTGGCTTTAATGGTAAATGGTAAATAGACTTGTACTTATACAGCGCTTTTCCAGTCAGCTTGACCACTTAAAGCACTTTACACTACTTGTCACATTCACCCATTCACACACACACTCATACCTGGATAGGCACATCGGGAGGCAACATGGGGTTAAGTGTCTTGCCCAAGGACACTTCGACATGTAGTCAGGGAAATCCAGGAATCAATCCACCAACCTTTCGGTTGGAAGACGATTGCTCTTCCTCCTGAGCTACAGCCGCCCTAATGGAGTACTTTAACCGTGAAGAGCAATAAATCTGTGGCATATAATTTTTTTACACAACTTTGCAGACCATAAATTGTATATTTTGATCAATAAAAATGAAACTAAGTTGCAAAGCAGTTTACTCTAGCTTTTGATTTTATTTTAGTTTGAGTCAGAGTGAAATCAGTAATTAAAATTGGTTTTAATTGAGCACCGAATGCAGTGCAATAACATTTTCAGGAATAAAAATAACCACTCATGAATTAAAAATGTTTTATTAGATTTTTATTTTTATTTTTTGTAGTCTCCATTAAGGACATTATGCCCCCCATCATTGCATTGCTGTTGTCCTCAATCTTTTCAGGCTTTGCCGCAAACGAGAGATAAACTTTCTCCCCGTCCTCCTGCAGTCAGTGTGCGAACTATATCGTGGGCTTAGGGGGAGCCGCTTTTTTTCCT
>JBAMHW010000024.1:7864712-7885964 GCA_037177495.1 Rhadinocentrus ornatus | reverse complement strand
GCTGTAAATGAATTGACATAGAATCAGATTTAATCGAAATCTAATCAAAATAGGCTATTGTGGATCGAATCTATTCAGGAAATTAGTAACAATACCCAACTTTATTTTGTATATATGTAGTGAAGGACCTCTGCCTCAGTTAATATAAGTGATTTCACAGTCTGAAATACATTTTTAAGGAATAGTGCAAAATAAAAGAGACTTGCACCAAACAATAATTTAGATGCACAACCCAAATTCATGAAACATTAACCTTAATGTTAATCATGTTAAATTTTAGACAAACCAAAACACACATGGAAGTGTTTTGTAGTGCGTTTTCTGAAGTGGTGTATGTTTAATTAGTAGTGGGCAACATGCACAATTTTTAATCACAAGTAATCACATTGTTATACCAAAAATTCAATGATGATTCAAAATGGTGTATTGCAAATTTTTATATTAAAAGTACCTCTTTATGAACAACAGTGCAAAACGTTTAGTTTAAAAACAATAATTTCTAAAACCAAATAAGCTACTTATTAACAGCAGTATTGTCTTTACACAGTAACATTTAAATATTTTTATAAAGCTCAACTTGAATCAAATAAATATACCAAAGAGGGATGAATATTTTAGGATTTATTTCTAAAAGGTTACAAGTCAGCAGGATTAATTTCAAAGTTGTGTGGAGCTGACGTTTTTCTAAACTCAAAGGGAACAATTTCTGATACTGAATTTCAGCCATCAGGTGTGTTTTCCTGCTGGAACAGACAAATGTGACAGATGTGGTATTTTGTCATTGAATTTAAGTGTAAAAAAAAAATAATAAACTAAATGAGAATGCTTTTCTGGATTTTATATCGATACTGAATATCCAGCTTATATTCAGTTTAGCTGATTGTAATTAAAAATTTCATCTTGTCATCATATGAGCAGAAGGGCGGCCCGTGTGGTACGCCGTGTCAGTCTGTAATGATAACTTGTCAGTCAACCAACCTCCCAGCTAACCTCAGTCAGCACACTGACTTGACTGGTTAGGATTGCAGACACACTGCCAGCAATGAAGTACATGACCTCAGGTAGCTTAATCAGCCATGATGATAGTGCTGGGCAATGTGAAGGAATTGGTATTCACTGTGTCTGTCAATGAATTATTTATAGTTTTCTTCAAGGTTCAGCTTAATTTGCTGGAAAGAGGGGTGATTTGGCAGAAAGGCATGACCATAGCAGAGTAGAGGATTCTTCAGGTTTTATTTTCATAGAGGCAGATTTTCTTCTGATAATATACCAGCAAATTTGAAACCATTGCAACTTATTTAATTAGTTTTTCAGATTTATACTATATTCTCATTTTAGTAGTGCTTTACATTGGCAAAAAAAACATGTAGTTTAGATTGTTTGACTTAAAACATTGAGCATGCTAAAAAATAAATAAAAAAGAGTACATCACATACATAACCATAACAATTAAACAAATGTTGAATGAGATCACATTAAGAATTGTTGTTGAAATATTGGAAACTAATATTAATACTATTAAGAGTTAGGAAAACAAATTATTATGTTAACCATGTCAGGCTATTAACATATAGTTGTTAAAATAAAATAGAAGAATTTAATTGGAAATTTTAATTGTACAGTACCAGTCAAAATATTTGGGTACATGGGATTGGGAGAATGTTTCCAAACTTTTGACTGGTACTGCATCTAGTTATCACCACCAACATTCACTGTCAGCAACAAGCTGAGCTGCAGACCCACTTAAAAACGTTCACTGTTGCCAATATTGTCCGTTTATTTTTTATTTTTCTTTCATATTTTCCTACATGCAGCAACATGTTTATCAAAGTGGAGACAAATTCAGAACAATCCCACAAGCACCAATGCTCACGTTTCCTCTTTCACCCCAGCATACACTTACAATGTCAGTCATTTTACATGTATGTGCAACTACACAGATGTTGTCTTTTTGTTATCCTTTACATTTTCTTTTTAATCATTTGAAGTTGCATTTGTAAAATCATTGAATGCCGTTAACTTGTAGTTTTAATGAGTTAATTGACATTGCCTATTTGTATTTGATATAGGCTGTGCTGTTGAGGAGAGGATGGCTTTTTTTTAATTTGTTCAGTAATAAAGTATACATGAACTGGTTTATTTGTACTAATTTCTATGTATATTTTGACTTATTATTATCAATAATGATCTAATAAGCTATTAAGAGTGCATGAATTGAGATGCATTGATTTGAGAAATGAGAAGCTTTCCAGTCAAAGGAGAAAAGCATCAAAGTTGTATCCTTTAATAAAACTAATACTGGGGGAAAAAACATGATTATTATGAATAGAGAAAAAAAAAGTGATGGTAGCTAAATTTGAAAATAATTAAAACTAATAATTTTTGCATTATATGGAATAGACACAAATCAAAGACTTTTAAATGGTCTTTTGTCTCTTTTTCTTTTCTTTCTCATCCCTTTGTATCTTTTACACAGAATATGAAGAGATACGGAGCAATGCACTTCCAGTCCACGTGTTGGCACAGGCGGAGAGAAACAGTTAAAGTGAGGCAGCAGCACACTGTGCTTTCACTGCATGAAAAGTCATTTAGGAAACAGACATGTGCCGTATTTTATGTAATATTACATTAATGTTGATGAGACAGAGCTAAATGAAAGAGAAAATTTACTTATAGTACAGAATGAATTTGAGTCCCTTTGATCAGTGGAGCCCCATTTCTACCAATAGGTGGGTCAGTATGGGACAACTCGGTACTCATATTTTTGCGTTTCCACAGGCAAAACCTGGGAAGGATGCCAGAGTATGCAATATATATAGTATCCAATGCAACCCATCATATTTTTTGCACCCTTCCGTCCAATTCAACCGATCCTAAAGTGTCGAGCTTGACACACTGCAATCCATTGATTGGTTGAAGGATTCATCACTTCCTGTGCAATAAGAAGAAAGCAGGGACAGCGTCATGTTTAAATATACTGTGCATTTTTGTTTGTTTAAAGCCAATTACCAAGAAGAAGGAACATGAACTGCTCGCTATTCTCCTCCTTTTTCTCTGTATCTTCTTCGTTGTAATTCACGGAAGGCATCATGACAAGCTGTTACGTAGCTGATGGGTCTATCACTATCCAGCTTATACCCACCAGGTAAGGGTACAGTTGGCTTTGGAAATGCAACTGAGATCAGGGTTTACTGAACCAAACTGCACCAAACAGTCCCATCCGGAGCTGGGCTTCTTGTTGGAAGCGGCTTTATTCGCAGCATCCGACACATACAGTTTAACAATACTAGGCAGCTCCCTCATCAGGTTACTGCTTAATCACCTAAATTATATCAGACATTGGAATCCGCACCATGAAGAGTTTTAGCTTCATTCAAGTTTGTTAAGGATATCCCAGCTTCAGAAAATCTTAAATAATCAAATTACCATTTGTAGGAAATGTTTGTTTCCTATGTAGTATTACCCTCTAAAAACTTGCATCCACTCATGAGTGATTTCTAAGTTTAACATTTTCATTCTAATATAAAAACACCTAACCGAAACATCTGTGGTACAGGGAGAAAAACTTCCTTCTTGTAGCCTCCCAGTCTTTTTCTTTCCTAAGTTCCCTGCGTGTGTAGTAGCCTGCCTCCTTCGTTTCGCCCCTGTCTTAACCACTTGTGACAAGGAGAGCTGGGCCCCATCTACCTTTCACATGCAAGGGTGACTTTTTTTTAAACCCGTACTTACAAAAGGTTGGGTGATGCAACACCTCTGCTCTTTCCCAGGATTTGCCTGTTACACAAAGTTCACATACTGAAACTAGAAATTTGCCATGCAATTTTAAAAAAGCATTTAGTACAGTATAATCAAGCCTTAAGAGGTTTGAAATCCTTAAAAACTTACAAGTAATTTCTAGAGCTATTAAAGCCAGCGCTTCTACAGAATGTAGACAGAAGATAATCATTAAGACCTTAAAAATGACACAGTTTTGTTGCTTTAAAACTACCATGTCATTAGTTCTCTTAATTCTCCTAAATAGTTATCTTTGTGTCACCTAATTAATATAATAAAGCAGGAGCATGCACCAATAAAATACTTTTTCCCCTCAAAGATAAAACTGCACCATAGTAATTTATCAGTAATGTCAGCTTCTGTTTAGGTTAGTCTTTTTTTTTTTTTTATCCAAATTTTGTCTTCTTTGGCTCCGACAAATGACATCCTCAGTGAAAGGTTTCCATGTCAGTGGCTAAGTGGGAGAAAATAATTTTTCCAGACTCCATCTGGACATGAATGCAAAAACAGGATGTTTCCTCTGGCATTCTCTGGCTCTCAGCACACTAGTAAATTATGGTGCAAAGTCTCTCCTAAGACCTCCACCACAGCTGTTTAGCCACCAGGAGTTTGTTTACATTTACGCCATGTTGCTTGGTTCACCATTTTCTTTGTTGCATTTATTTTCTATCAATTTTTATACAATCCCTGTATCCTTTAACTGCACAGTGGTACAGTGTTATATTCATTTTGGATTTAAAGATGTTACAACTAGTTTAAAGTTTTGATGACTTTAACCAGATTATTAAATCAGTTGTGTTTACACCATCAACCCAGAATGCATTGCACTTGTAAAGTAATAGTAAGCTCTGGAGTTTGGAATATTTTGATCAGCTCTTTTAAAATAATAAAAATATTATATTAATACAATATAATTATTTGAATTAGGATCATTGCATCTTAATAAATAAATAAATTCTTAAGAAGCTATTTTGAAAATTGCATATTTCCAGGCTCTCAAATGTTAAAAGAATATCTTTCATAGAAAGAAAACCTCTCCTTCTTGGGTGTAGACACGCCATAAAGCACAAAACCTTGGAATGTGGCAAATTTTGAGTTAATTAACTTACTTCTTTTTCTGCAGCGTTTCTAAAATCAGTTTAGGAATTCTGTGTTGTGGAGCTCTTAAACTTGCTGCTATATCAAAGGTGTGTTGGCCTTGTAAAATGTTCTAGAAATAAACACAATTGTAGTTTAATCGGTAGTTTAAACTTACAGATTTGTTTCTTTTCTCTGAATTAAAGAAAATGGTGCTAGGTTGGTCTTCTGGCCATTTCTACTAATATAACTGTTTTCCTGTTCAGCGTCAGACTTTTCAGCCTGAGCCATGTAAAAGTGGTGTGTAAGAGATCCCCTTGTAACTGCGACTTTCTCTGATCATTATATTGCAGAGAAGATTGGAAATGTATGTGTTGCCCTTTTTCTCCCCTTTTGCTGTTATTTTTTCTTTTCTTTTTTTTTCCTCTTTTTTTGTTTAGTTTACTGTACATAATAAGTAATATCAACAAAACTATACATGTGACCAATAAAATACTTTATTTGTCCCCTGAGTGAAATTGTAGTATACCAGATAAATCAATTATGCTAGACGGTAAAAAGTGCAAATGACACACATACAGTAACATTTATGCAAATTGTTTTCTTTTTCCATTTTGATCATTCACGGCTGAATGGCGTGAATGTCAGTAATCTTTGATTTCCATTAAATCTACATTTATGATAAAGGAAAATGAAATCTTCAAGATGTGCAACCAGAGGCCACAGATGACTGCTTTAGAGTTTCTGCGTATCCCTCTTTAAAATTCATTTTTAATTTTTTCTACATGGTGGCTGACATTCTGCAGCACAGTGGTGCTACCCACCCTCCAACACGTTTTTCTGTGTGTCAGAAGGTTTAACAGATTGTCATTTCCAACATTTAAACAAGGGGATAATTTTATGTTCTTTAATGAATATATAGTATTATATAATTGTTTATGGGTTATGGGAGTATTTGTGACTGTATTCTTACTGTATTATTTTATGATTTCTTTAACAGTTATAGTAATAATATAGTTATTTTTAGCATGTTTAATAATTTTGACTTGTATGTCACATTTTATATTTACATAGGTTTTTTTCTATCAGTTTGGTAAACATTAAACCAACTTTTTAAACAATTAGGTCTGTTTATCTTTCATTCATGTTCAATTAAATATTTTAAAGTATTTTCAATAGAAGAATAACCTTGTTTTTCATTACTCTATCACATCTGATACAAAAAACTAAAATCAGGCATTTTTTGGCACTTTTGTTTTAAAGTTTAGATTTGGAAAAATGTAATTTAAAAAAAAAGACCCACAGACAGAAATTAATTTTAATATATAATTTGTCATTCCAGGCCATTGTAAAACATTTAAGTTTATTAGGGCTGTCAAAATGAACGTGTTACAGATTGTCTATGGAATTGACTCCTTAATTTTCTTATGCAATGCAAAAGGTTTGGAGCCACTGTCCGACTACACAGAGCCAATATGATATTGCCACTTGGACAACACACAAAGCAGGAAACAGCTTCCAGGTCACGGGAATCTGACAATTAAATAATAAAATCAATTTATGTTCGTAAGTCGTTTCCATTGTGTAGTTTAAAAAAGATTTTTTTAAACTGCACTTCAAGTCAGAAGTGCAAAAGTGATTTTTTTTCTCTTTTGTTTCAGATTTCTACAAGAATAATGAAAAACAAGCTGTTTTTTTTTTTTTTAAATGAACGGATGAAACACAGACACCATTATACTCCATAACATTAGTATGAATGGATATGGATTGGTTTTTCTCAGTTGAATATTCCAGTAAGTACTTATCACACAGAGACGGCACACACATCCGATGAAACTTTACAATTTGATCTTTCCAACTAAAACGGTTTGTCTATGTCATGAATGTTTGCAAAAAAATGCTTGAAATGAAAAATCTTTTCTAGTAACTATTTGTACAATTCTGTTCCGATCTGTACGCCTATTCTTCCCTTTCAGATTTCTCCCAAACTTACCAGTGCTTAGATATGAAACAAATAATACACTAAAGAGCTGAATTACCTTGAACTAATCACAGTTAATCATGTTTTCATGACATATAAAACATGTTATTTAGTTATTTTAGTTGAGTAACTCATAAAGCTCATGACACTTCATGTTTTAATGTCATATGTTTGCAGACAACAGGTGAAGCTAGTATTTATGTTCTAAATTATTGGGAACATAATGGGTGTTTGAAATGAACATCTCTCTTTGTTGAAATTCATTTATTACTCTTGTTTGTTTAAAACAAAAACAAATCGTGTTTGAGAGCTCATGCTGGTTAGGAATTTCACAAACATATTAATAATATACTCATAATTACACGTCTGTTTACATCTGTGAATATCACAGAGAAGAAAGAAAGTGGGGGAAATTTTAGAAACCCAAAAATATGACCTGTTATTCAGTGTCTAAATGTTGATTGGATTTGGTTTAAATAATAAAAACTAGATGCACAGTGGGTTTAATATACCTGGATACTGTTTCCAGATACAGTTTAAGAAACAATTCTCCAATTCGTTACAAAACAAAATGAGTTAGTAGCATACCTTCACATAAAAGTATTCTATATGACAGAATATTAGAAAATGGATTAGTCCATTGTTGTCTGTTATATATAACAGTTATGTTTCAGTTAATTTCAGTTTTATTTATAGACAATGATTAGAAGTAGACCCTCCACAATTACTGATGTGGCATTTCTGTGCATGTCACAGTAGAACAGATAATCGGACTGTTTTCTTAACAATGTCAAAGAAATATGGAAGGTGTTAGCATTTCTTGACGGGTCAGAAGGGTCAACAACAACCATGGCAATAGGTCAGGGGTACCGGTTGATGAAGACAAAGAGAAGCACAAATTAATGACAACAGCAGTGCCATATTTTTATACATGGAGAAAGAAAAAGAGAGAAATTCCCATAGAGGTGCTCAGTACATCGTAAAATGTCCCCAATTGTGCCAACTGATATTATAGCTTTCCCACAGAACATAGGCGTACCAATACATAATAGTTAACAACTCTCATGCAACAATAATGCATAACAGTTGCAATTGTGCTTTGCAAATATTTCTTTACCACTCTTTTTTGCAAAGACCACCTTACCTCACCTTTTTCAAAAGAAGAAAGAGGTTTTACATCTCTGCCTCTATTGCAACCAAAGATCCCATCTTTGTCAACCATGGGCAACAATCCCTCCATTCTCTCTATTGCCGACTGCTCCAGCCAGCACCCCTTGGCAGCAACCTTGACCATCATCCGTGCCCCTTCTCCGGCAGGTGTAACAGAAGAGCTGGGTTGTCCAGCGTGATCAGTATACTTGCTAGCCTCTTGCTCTGTTGTGTTAACATTATTGTCAAACTCATCTCCAGTGTCTTTTTACTTGTCTACTGTATGAGATGTAGTGGCTACCTTGCTTTCTTTTGGACATTGTGTATAGTTATTAGCAAAGACTGCAAGTTTGTTAGCCGCGCATTTACTCCTTTACTTTGTATTTAACGTAGGCCTACTAGAAGTTTAACTTGCAGCGCCGCCACGCTTCAGTGGTCACAATAATTATAGCATCCACAGTCATACTTTAGGACCACTATCCTGCAGGTCTTAGATGTCTCCCTGCTACAACACACCTGATTCAAATAAATGGCTCTGCACAAGAATTTGAATCAGGTGTGTTGCAGCAGGGAGACCTCTAAGACCCGCAGGATAGTGGTCCTTGAGGACCAGGGTTGGGAATCACTGCTTTAGGCTATGGTGAATTTGTGAGCAATCACCATACATTTTATTGTCAGTTTTATATAGCTCCCCCAAAATTTTATGAATCATGTTTCATTAAGGGGAGCTATAGCTCCCCCAGCTCCCCTTTGGTTCTCATCCTGCCTGCAGTTTCTCCTCTGTCTTCTCCAGCAGCAGCAGCTCTGCATAAGAGTCCCGTTTACCAGTTTCAAAGCACAAACAGATGTTTGTGGTAACCACAACACATAATTTTAGTACATAACAGCTTTAATTAATAACTGCTTCCATGATATTCACATTTATTTCCTGGTCTGTTATGCTGAGAAAAAGAGGATGACGACGACAACGGGACACCGGGGGAAGGGTGAAGTAAACACAGCAAGTGTTAGCGTTTTCCCTCAGTTTCCAGGGACTTTAACTCTGTTAAAAAAACAAAACAAAAAGAAAAAAAAAAAAGAATCATAGTTTGTGTTCACCCCACATTAAATAAGATAAGAGTTGGCATGCATGACCAAATGTTAGAGAAAGTTTATTTTTTTTACAGGACCAGATTCACGTTCCCGGTTAACAGCCCCGGTTGATTGGTTTGCCAGGCGATCTCCACTAACAGAATTCAGTCATTCAAAATAATTTTTTTTTTTTAGAGTTGGATTACCAGTTGCTGCTACATTTTAGCTCCATGTTATGGTCACTAAAACGTTTTTCAGCCTTTACTAGCTAGTCAATGGTTCTTTCATAGCCTGCAGCAGGGTCTCCTTCTGCAGATGTCCGAAAGCAGCCTTTTGTCCAGCCCGCCCCCAACCGCTGACGCAACCAAAGTGCAGCGGTTCCCGGATCTGGCCCAGCAAAGAGTTGGAGCCAACTTCGAACCAGTTTTGAGAGCCAGGAGCTGGTGTCTGGGCAGTCGAAAATCAAGTAGTCCGTGCTTAGAAAGGCTGTGGCTCCAAACCAGCGAAAAAACCACCCCAGTCGAAAACCCCCCACAGTAGTTTTTACCTTAGTTGCCATTGTCATTGTGAATGCTATGTTTTTATAGCCCCTTGCACTTTGAATTTCTCTCTCTTCTCTCACCACAGTGGAGGAAATTCGGCTCTTTCCTTTCTCGAACTCCTCTCGGGCAACACAATTTTCCCGGGAGGTGATGAAGACTCAGGGAGAGTGGGAGTTCCTGCAACTCTCCGTCAACAACTTCAATGTCAGCTTTGGAGACAAAATATGGGAACAACTCAGATACACTGTACGGAGCACCAGGAAAGACAAACATGACTAAAAATCTAATTAAAACCAAATTGTTTGCAGAAAGATAACAAATGCAAAGCATCAGGGTCCTATGAATGGTTTATATTTATTGTTTTAGTAAAACAGCATCAAGTAATGTAATGTAAACCATACCAACACACCTAACCAATGTAATGGTAATGCAATAAATATGTTTTGTCCTAGCCCTCTCAATAATGTTAAAATAGGTAAAATAACTGGATATGCATAATTAAAACTGTTAGCAAATAGCAGCAAGACCAGTAGGTAGGCAGACAATTAAGTATAATTCACACTGTTCACACTGAATAATGAATAATGAACAGAAAAACGTCATTTCCACTAATGTTGCTTAAAGTTGTTTTTTACGGTGACCAGAAAGTGCAAAACAATATTACATCGAGTGAAATCTTTTTTGTGATGCACATTTATATCCCCTGCAACACTTTTACATTGCTGTGATGCACATTTTCATAATAGAAACTCTGTTTACTTGCACAAAACTAAAAAAGAAAAAGAAAATGGAAAATACATACCTGAAACACTTTTACCAAGGATAAAACAACTTTACATTTCAGAAAAAGAAACTGTACAAAAAGGTAAACACTTTTACAGTTTACGTGATGCGAACTCACATGCACAACTGCAAAACACTTTCAATATATTCCCAAAATGCTTTGACCAAGGACAAAGCAACTTTACATTCTGCAAAACACTTTTACAAGTTCTGGAAACACAATTACAAAGACATTTCCAACAGGAAACCACTCAATTGCCGGGAATCGGTAGGACCAAGCAGATATGTATAGTCCGTTCTGCGGCTGTTCTCTAAAGAGGAAAACTCCTTTTGTGAATTTTGTAGATGGTCCCTTTATGTGAATTATGTTGAAGAGAAGACAGCAAGATCGAGAGGTTTGCAGTCTTGTACCAACCCGTAACTCTACAATAGCACTTTCAGTTCATGGCTTTGTAATTGTGTTTTCAGAACTTGTAGAAGTGTTTCAGTAAACTTGTAAAAGTCTTTTGCAAGATTTAAACTGTCCCCATGATTGTAAAAGTGCTTTGTCGTTGGTAAAAGTATATGTATTCGGCAATGTATTCAGAACTTTGTAAAAATGTTCTGCAGTTGCACATGTGAGTTTGCATCAAGGATTATAAAAGCCTTTCCTGTTTTGTACAGTTGTTTTTTTTCCTGTAATATAAAGTTGTTTCAAGTAAATCGGTGTTGCATTTTTGTTTGTGTATCATATTTTGTTTGTGTGAATAAGCTTTCTATGATGTACATGTGCATTAAAACAATGTAAAAAATTTTCACTTGATGTAATATTGTTTTGCACTCCCCGGCTATCGTAGTTCTTCCTATTTGTAACAACAATAAAAAAACAAAAAAAACTGCTTTTTATAGACAGTTAAAAACAACAAATTATAAACTCAAACTAGGGACCAGTTTTTTTCCCAGATGTAAACAAAACATGATTTCTCAGATTTTAACTAATGTTAGTTCAGGAAGACTTAAAACCAAATAAAAATGTGAAAAAGTAGCAATGTAGCAACAAAAGGCTAAAAGATATCAAAATATCAAATCACATCAGACTGCTTTATTACATGGTACTTACAGAGATATATCTGCTTTATCTGCAGACCTTCATCATTTGTCCTTTCTCCTCTTCCTCTTTCCTTCCTTGATATTCTAAGCTAATCGTCTGACTGATTCTTAAAACTTTTAATGTCCATTGTATTTATTTGGTATTCGACTTGAGGATAAAACATTCTATCTCCTATAACTATCCTCCAACACTGCCAACTCAGTGCTTAGACAATTTTAAGTTGTGATGGTAATCCAACCCAACTAAAATAACCTGAGAATGAGTAAGTTTTTCTTGTCTTTAAGTATTTTTTTTTTTTTTTTGTCTTCCTTATGCACTTGCACTCTCACACAAATGTGCCCTGGGTGCTTGTTCACCTCACCCATAGTGAAAACGACCTGTGTCTACTGCATTATTTGGGTATTATACAACAATTAGTAACAGACCATAAACTAACCTGCATTAAAGAAATACGGAGAGACTTGTTTTCAATGGAGGCATGTAATTACATTTTCAAAAGAGAAAAAACATTGCTTTACTTGCATGGCACCGTAAAAAGCATAAATTGCTATTGTAAACACCAGACAGTGACTACATGCTTGTAGCCACCACCAGACTCAGTTGTTTTGGCTCTTTTATTGCATAAAAACTGTTGAGAATAAAGGTTGCCTATAGTTCAGGGAAACACTGAATAAAAAACAGAAGAAGAAAAAGAATCTCTGTTGAGACTGACATAGTGAAACATATGATATTTAGAAGTTTTAAACATGACAGTGTAGAGAAAAATGTATGCAAGTGTAACAAATTATAGAGCATGATAGTTGGGTTGGAAGTGTCTTACTTTAAGGGGATTATAAATGTAGTAAAACTGCCCGCTTTATTTTGTAAAAGAATCTAAAGTGAATGTATCTTGAATTCAAGTTATTTCAAATTTAAAACATTTTGAGCCTTGAATCCATGTAGTTCTTTTAAGCCTAAAAGTGTTTATTGTAGTTCTTCTTAAATAATAGGTCTTTTCTGTCACGGTGAGTGGGATGTGAGGACCCAACTGCAGTATGATGAGGCAGGAGACAGACAAGTGCAAGGTTTAATGATTAACATTTACACGGACAAAACAGGAAGCACGACTGATACACTGACAAGGACAAAATATAACAATGAACTGGGAAACTGAAAAGGAAACCAAGGTCTATATGTACACACAGATTGACTGAAAAACAGGTGAAGTGAATGAACAAATCAAAACCAAGTGAGCTATTGAACATGAAATTAAACAGAAAGCAACACACAAGGGGTAGGAACTATGAAATAAAAGGAAAGGGAAGTCAAAATGACAAGACTAAAAAGAATCCGAAATCCAAATTCACAGACAAAGGCATTTTCTTTTCATTTAATGTCTCATTTTGTGGAGTAAATTTTTCACTTCACCATTGTCATCATTTCTGTTGTCATGTGACTGATCCGGTCTGACCTCTGAACCTGTTTTCCCAGATCTCCATTAAGAGGAGACCCCTTCTCCATGTCATCAACTTCCTCTTGCCCATCTTGTTCTTCCTGAGTCTGGATCTTGCATCCTTCTTCATCGCTGACAGTCGAGGGGAGAAGCTGGGTTTCAAAGTCACTGTGCTGCTGGCCATCTCTGTTCTGTTGCTTATCCTGAATGACATCCTGCCCTCCATGTCCAACAAGACTCCACTCATAGGTACACACTCAGCAAAAAGGATTTATTTTTCTTAAAATACAAAAACAAAATGTACAACAATGTTATTGCCTGTTCCCTCCTCTCAGCGACATACTGCATAGTGATCTTTGCTCTGATGCTGCTCAGTCTTTTGGAGACAATCTTGGTTATGTATCTGATGGAAAAGAACTCCCAATACCAGCTCAGCTTGTGGGACAACCAAGAGGACAAACATGAAGAATTTAACACAGGTGAGTCACATTACAGCAAAACATTTTAAGCAAATTTACTTTGATTGTGGTTTTTGATTTCATGGTTTTAAATTAAATTAAACCTCAACCACGCAGTTTTGATGAAGCAGGTCAATCCTGTTTTTGATTGCTAAACTGTTTAAAAATTTAATTAGGATATTTTAAATTTTAAAGTCTCTCTATGCTAAATGAAAATTTTGGCTCAACCTCAAATCGAGGTTTTCCAACATAGTAGTGAAGAAAGAAAACCCCCTTAAAAGTATTACTTTCCAATATTAAGAATGCACACTAATTTCCCACACACTCTAATTGAGCGGGTACTCCTTTCCTACAAACTTAGAGTACTAATAAATACCTCTGACTCCGTGGGTTTTTCTCTTCTCCTTCAGAGTGGACTGCAGGCCGGTGAAAACAAATTACTTCTCTCCTGTTTCAAATATTTATTAAATTACATAGTATTAGAAATGTGCGAGTACAGAATTCTGTGTCCAGTTACCTCTCCCTGACTAATACAAAAAATAGAGTCTGCTGCCTGCTACAGGCAGAACGCACTCTAACTGATCCATTGACCCCTTAAATATTACAGCTCCTCCCCTTCCTATACACAGTTTTTGCTGACTAATGCTGGAGTTGCAGGAATAGGGTCAGATGCAGTCACAGGCCGGTAACATGCAGATTTCTACAGCCTTCCTGTGATCTCCCTCCGTTAACTTCACAGTGGCTTCTAGTGTTCTGAAAAACAGGAAGAAAAGACCATACACAGACAAACAAGGGATGTCCTCTGGACTCTGGGACTTCCCTTAAGTGTAACATCTCACATATTGTTTACTGGCAGACACAATTAATCAACCTCCTCTCATGTTCTTTCACCATATGAAGAATCTCATTGTAACTTGAGCACAATAGCATACTATTGCTAAGCATATAAGCTTATAGATAAGAAATATTTAATATGAATAATAGAGTAAGAATATAAATGACAGTAAGTAGCACACCTGAGTAATTCCTTGATTAGTATCCCAATGAATTTATCTACAGTAGTTCCAGAGCTGGTTCGCTTGAGGCGGTTCTAAGTTAATTTTAAGCCTCAGGGCACCTTTAAAAAAAAACATACGTTCCGTGCGTTCTGGTAACAATACGGTACCCCACATGAAAGTCTTTAGACCTAAGCATATATATAGTTTATTTAACATATATTTTTTATGTATATATTTTGGGTTTTTACCCTTTATGTCATAAGAAAACCCTTATTTTTTAAAATGAGAATAACACAAAAAATGCATTTTTTTTTCAAAGATAAGGTGCAAACTGGAATATTTGATATGAGGTTATTTCAGCCTTGACTAGGTCAATAATAATTAGAACACTGGTCATTTTTTCTTTTGGAGATGTGAGCATTTATTGAAAATACCGACATTCTTCTTGTTCGAGTACAGATACGGTACCTCACATAAAAGTGTCATAAAAATGTCAAACCTAATTTTTTTTTTCACTTTTTTCCACATCAGATCTTTCCAATAGCTTCAGACCTAAGCATATACATAGTTTTTTTTATTATATTTTTTTATGCCCATTTGTTATAAAAACCCCTGATTTTTTCAATGAGAAAAACATAAAATATGCTTTTTTCCCCACAAAAATATAATGCAAACTGGAATATATAATATGGAATTATAAACATAATAATATAAGAAATATCCTTGCCAAGTTTGATACAGTTAGCATTTAAATTGAATGAGATATTTAACTAAATATTCTGAAAGTACACGTTTGGTCCCCAAAGGTGTCCTGAGGGTTAAGCAAAGAACTGGTGTGGTTGTCCACAGACAGAGATCCACCACAAAGCTCTGCCATTATGTCCCTTTAAACTTATCCTGGAAGACATGGTTGACCCTCCCTCCAGTGTTTTCTGAATTTCTGCAATAGACCATAGTGCATGGAAATTGTGTATCTTCACACAAAAAAGAACATATCACAGCATTTATCTTATTTTCCCTCCGAACTTTATGCTCCGAACTGGAACCAATTTGTAGAAGATAAAATGCCTCAAAAGGTAAAATCAGGTAAAAGAGGAAACTAGTATGTTATAAGAAAAGCTAAGAGGCTGGGTGTAGAAGCAAGTTGATGTACATTCTCCTGTTTGCCTAAATGGTGGATATAACATACCATATTTATGACAGATAACTCTCTGCTGTAGCAGGTATATAGCTCTGGTCATTGGAACTTAACTGTCCCTTTTTCATCTAAACTATGAGAGAGGAGTCAGTCCATCACCAAGCATTCATACACCAGTCATGCCCCTAGGCAAGCCTAAGAACACAACAACTGATTGACTGGGATGAAGTACGATTTGAACTGACAGTCTTCCAGTTACTAGATCAGCTGCTCAGTTTGGCAGTGGCTCAGTTCTCTATTACCTGAGCCACTTCCACCCAATAGGCTTACACATTCATACAAACTGAGTGGCAGCATTAGGTTTTCCCTTGGTAGGCAACAACCCCATCTTTATTTCTAGCTGCATACTGCTCTTGTTTATGGCTGCCTGGGGTTGAGCAACAGTGGGTTCACCTAAAATTGATAGCTCTCTCTTTCACTCTCAAATTTGGCCTTTTTTTTCCACAGGAAAACTTGATTTATTTATTTAGTCAAATAGATGAGTTGTTAGGAATCAGGAACTTGCATTTTTTTAACAGCAGAATTTCTGTGAATTATATTGTGTGCATTTTTTTATTGTTTTGAGCCACTTTGTGTATTTTCAGAGGATGAAAAACAGGTATGTTGCTCCTGCATCTGCAAAACCAGCAAGAAGCAGCATGAGCTCCTGCCTGTTGTTGAAGAGGTACAGTGTTATCTAATTATTAGCATGCAGTACCTGCATTACTAATTAGAATAATTTTCAACACCCACAAAAACCTTTTAAATAAGAGGTATGTTTGGAGATTCAGTGGGAGACTAGTAAATAAAATATTAATGTCCGTGTACTGTTATAGGGATGCCATCAAGGTTATCTGAAGAGAAAACTTTCAAATATTTATGTGCATTTAGACTTTCATTGCCACAATATTGTGACTTTGTTAAAGTAATAGTTCAAGTCAGCCATTTTCACACGTTCAACCCATTTGAGGGAGAATTAAGCCACACTGTGGCAACACTGACTGTGTGCAGGTGAACAACAGCTGTCAGCAGGGAGAGTCTCATGTGCTGCTGTTGATCTTGGAGGAGCTGAAGAAGCTGCTGAAAATGATGAAAGTACACTTCATCTGCAGAGAGGAGCGAATGAAGTCTGTGTACTGGGCCAAGAGAATCAACAAAGTTTTCTTTATTTTTTATGTCATCACTGTTTCGCTCTTTTTATCTCTGATCTTCATCGAATGGAATTCCTAAAAATGTAAAATGATTTCTTTTCAGCCCTCCTGCATTTCTTGGCAAGGTTAACGTGTGATGTAAAAAGTTGAGTGTACATGTGCTGTGTTTTGCTTATAAAAAACAGAATGTGTGTTTTTTTGTGAACCTACATAATGCTTTTTAGTTCTGGAGAAATTGGACTTACTTTAGGTAAGTTGTTGAAAGACTGAACTGTAGATGTATCACTTTATGATTATTGTGTTTAAAATATGTAATTTTGTTTTCTTTTGCTTGTTTTTGTTTTGTCTAAATGGTGCTATAGTTATTTGTACATGATATGTAAAATTATATTTTAAATACAGATATGTTTATGTTTTAGCTTAAGCTTACACCACATGAATAATTTGTTTTCCAGTTTTTCTTTCACTTTAATTCCTTGTTATTTATTTATTGTAATAAGTATTCATTTAAAAAAAAAAGAACTTGAAAACTAAATAGTTTTATTATCTATTTAATAGATGATAAAACAGACAAACAGATGCACTATACCCAAATCTAGTCAAACTAATTATTTGCAAAGGATTGACTGTAAATAAATAAACAAAATTTCACTCCAGTAACCAGCATTAGTGTGTGAATATTTCTATGCATTTTGGATACACATACATAACCAAAACTAATTGATCTGACTGATGTCTGTATTGAGGCGGCTGTAGCTCAGGAAGAAAAGCAGTTGTCTACCAATCTCAAAGTTGATTGATTGATTCCAGGCTTCCCCTCACTAAGTGTCCTTGGGCAAGACCCTGAACCCCATGGTGCCTCCTGATGTGTCAATCGGGAATAAATGTGTGTGATAGAACAAATGCACTCATAGTAAAAGACTGTGTGGATTTGGCGTAAAGTGCTTTGAGTGGTCAACATTACTAGAAAAGTGCTAGATAAGTACAGTCCATTTATTTGCTCTCCTTATCTCTTCCTTCAATCTTATCCTCATGTCTTGCTCATAACTTGGATGTTAACCAATCACATTCTCTGTCAACAACTCAACAATCCTGTATGTCATGTGAAAGGATATTGCTCGTTTATTCTGCAGTGATCTGCTGTATTTACACTGCACACTCATCACTCACACTATGAATATCTGACATGAAGTCTATGAATATATTCTGCTTCCCATTTTAAGACTTACTTCATAGCATTGAATCATAGTGTGTAGCATTTTCAGTTCAGCTTGTGGGTATGGTTAGATTAATCCATGCAGGGATTTATGATGACAAATGTTTGGTATAATTTTCTGCCCCTGTGAATAAAAATGCCAGTGAAATGTAGATGGATTTCTGAAAAGGCACACATTTAACACTGATTAACTGTTTTAATATCTAAGCCATTATTATTTGTGAAGCGCTGTCTGCTTCCCTAATTTGTTGATATTGAACAAAAGTTTTGTTTCCCTTTAATATATCCAGTGCCACTTACTGCAATATTAGCCCTAAAACAAAGGTGATTTACAGCTTAAAAATGACTAAGATGTTTTTTTGTCATGGGAATCTGCACATTTACGGGTTCGGCTATGCTTCAAATTTTTTTGTTTTTATATTATATCAAACAATTCTGCCTAAAATTCTTTCAGCGTTTCAGATTTGTGCTTGACTTACAGGGTTCCAGGTAAATTCAGACTCCATTAATCCATCCATTCTCTATGGCTTCAGATTCAGAAAACTTTATAAATCCTAAACGGAAATTCACGTACAGTCAAAAGTGTTCATGAAAAAATTGTCTAATCTTTTATTGTCACTGTAAGAACACTGTCAGAGAAACCTTAACAGTGAAATGTGATTTAGCACCTTCTTCCTAAAGTGAGTAAAAGATAAAAAAATGGCCAGAGGGCACATGGAAGAATTTACTCGCCAGTAGCCTAAATGGTCAGGTTGGCTAATAATGGGCCTCATTCACCAAAATGTTCTAATGAATCTTTTTTAATGAATTTGAAATGTAGTCTTAAGAATTTTTTATTTAACAAACAAAACAAGTCAAACTCATGAATTTCTTTATGGACTGTAAAATTATTTGTCTCTTTCCTCTTAAAATGGTGAATACCAGTTCTGTAAGTCGTAAGGATTTGCCAGCTGGCCCTCATTTGCAGGTAAATGGCTGAAAATGCCCATAAAAGGTCATGAGACTGAAAGGCCGTGTAAAGAGAAAGAAGTTACAAAATGTGCGCACAGTTAGCATAACTGTTTGTTTACATCTGATGTTCCTTGGCAGGTCACAGACAAACAACACATATATAACATTTTGTGAGCAATAATTCTTTCTTTTTTCACTTGTTATAATCAATGTAAAAAGTCATCAGGTTAACCAGATCTTTTAATTAGACTATAAAATTACACAAAAGACAATATCATAATCTTGCTGAATATACAGAAAAGAGCACTCAATCCCTTAATTTAACATCTTTTTTTAATTTTAGCTTTTGTTTTTAGATGTTACTACTTCATCCATGGTTCCAAGTATTCCAATTATAAGATGACGTTACAACACATAGAGTCAGAGAGTCATCACCTTATGGCAGAAACAACTTTACAGCTGCACACACATCTTTGTTCCATGAAGTTTCAAAGTCCAGTGGAAAATTTGTAACATAAAAGACAGGTATTAAGGTAACTGTGAAATAAATCACATGTGTAAACGCACAGGTTCAAACATGCATATTCATCTGAAGCTGTGATCAAAAAAAAAAAAATCTTTTTTAAGTACAATTATTTTCTTTGTATGTATGAGGAATTAAATTGAAAATAAGTGTCAACAGGTCTTGCAGAATCCTCCTCAGAACTCAAGCCTCAACAATATTAAAGCAGTGTGTGATCATCCTAACAGAAAACACAACAGAAAGGCAGAAAAAAATGTCCTGCAAGAAGCCTGGAGAACTGTTCCTGGAGATTACTTAAAGAAGAGAAAGCTTCTCTAAGCGGGTTCAGACTGTGTTGAAGAATTTTGTGATACCAAATGTGGACTTTTAAACTTGTTTCAAGCTCTGTTTTTGCCTTTTATATGGAATTTCCAATAATATGTGCATTGGTTTCAATGCGTCACTGTGCCTATTTCAAATTTTGCGGGCATAATAGTGATGAAGCATGATTTACTGTAAGCAAGAACTAAATGACCATTTCCTCTGTATTTTCTTCTGAAATGGACTTGAAAATAAACGTGTGCATGTTTATAACCCATGTGGGTGTGTCCTTGTATGTGGATTGCTTTTATACTAATGGAAATGAAAAAAAACAAACAAGCCACAAACACATTAAAAATCAGTCATTCTGTTTGTCCGGCCCCCTTTCCTCCTTCTTCCCTCATAGATTACTGTATTATGACCACAAAAGACTAAGTAGCTGCTCCAGACAGTGCTGGAAAGACAAGGATATACATTAACTCTACTACCTGAGGGAAAATATTTCAGTAAAGATGCTTGCTGGCTTCCTCTTTCTTCTCTTCATCTCAGGTAAGTTTAAACATAATTAAGTACAATGCACAAGAATGTATCAACAGAAATCTGGAAATAAATTTTGTTGTAATTAAATAAATAGAAAAAGAAAAGAAAGAAATAACCTGAATTAATTACCTAGTGGCAGAGAAGATTAATTTCTTTATTAGAAAATAATCATAGTAATAAATCAATGATTTGATAAACCTCTTCAGTCCTATTAATGCCTGCCTCATTGAAAAATGTATTGAAATTTAAGAAGTAAAATAAAATTTCAGGAGAGCAGAATAGAAATTAAGAAGAACAAAACTAACAATTCATTACGAAATTTTACGTGAACAACTAAAAGCCTACAATAAGAGTAAAATTTGGTCTAATTACTAACAATAACAACAATCCTAAATTCATTTTTTAAACCATTGGTCTTTTAATAAATACTGCTTTTAACTAGTTATCCATGCCACCATCAGATGCTGCATGTAAGGATTTTGCTGATCACTTCAGAAACAAAATTAATTCCATTAAAGCTAATCTTTTATCTTAACAAATATTGATTTTATTGGATCTGAACCATTACTTGTACCTAATGAAAAACACTGGAGAGCTTTGTCCTGGTTTATGCAAAGACACTAGGTCAAGTTTTCTCCACTAAACCCAACAACCTGCCTTTTAGATCCTATTCCCACATTGCTTTTAAAAGGATTTTATGGTTTCTTTGAGTGTGAGCTTTTAAACATTTTTAATTGTTCTCTACAGATAGATGTTTTCACATCTGCCTTAAAAACAGCAGTGGTGCAGCCAGTAATTTAGAGCTTGATAATTAGAAAGCTGTATCCAACTTACCGTTGTTAAGTAAAATGATAGGAAAAGTTGTTTTTATTCAGTTAAATGAGTTTTAAATAAAAACAATATTTTAGAAATATTTCTGGTTGTAGGACAAAGCGAAACAGCCCTTTAAAGAATGTAAATGAGTAATTTGGATGAACAGAAACTTTCAGTCCTGGTGCTACTGGATCTAAGTGCTGCCTTTGATACCGTAGATCAACAC
>JBAMHW010000024.1:7789856-7817960 GCA_037177495.1 Rhadinocentrus ornatus | reverse complement strand
GGTTGTGCTTACAGCCCAACACTGTGCAGGACGTTTGGCATTTGCCAGAGAACACCAAGATTGGCAAATTGGCCACTTGCCACATTTTTATTTATTTGACATTTGTACAACACACTGTGTAGAATAAGGTTTACATTTGAATCATAACATTGGAAATAAATCTGTCTCTGTGGCAGTAAGTTGTCCTCGGGCATCAAACCTTATTTTTTCTTATGGCATTACCAGATCCCTTTACATTTTTCATTGTTAGATTTAATAGCATAAGACGTCACTGCCATTATAAAATAAAAGAAGAGGGGCTGTCTTTTGATCAGAGGGATGAAATAATACATTTAGAAAAGATGCAGTGCTGGTAATAAGTGAGATTCTTCTGTCAAATGTGGCACCATTTAGGAAATAAACAAGCTTTACTTCCAAGAAACATTTACAACAAAAACAATCGACCCAATACAAGTTTCCTTACTTTTTGCTAAGTTTAGGTAGAGATACACTACCACCATTGGGACTTATCTATGACGCTGATCTAAGGTATCAGGATGCACTACTGACATCACATGCTATGAGTGATATTAACCTCTATTATACATTCAACGGTTTCCTTACTGTTTCCTGAAGTTTTATAAAGAATAGTTATGTCAGATGTATTCAACTTCACACTGAAACAAAAGATGCAAGCACACACACAAACAAACATGCTGTTGTGGTTGTTGGGTTGAATATCTTTATGAAAATATTTTTGCTTGATTTCATTTTGATATTTTAATTCCAAGTTTTTATTCAGTTGCTTGTTTTACTCTAAATCTAAAACGTGAGGATGCACATGTATCACACTACTGCTTGCAGTGAAAGATGTGGACAGGGACTAATTTGATGACTTATATATGTAAAGACATCCTAAAACTCCCTGAAAGTAACGGGAGTTATACACAGTAGTTTCCAATACACAAGAAACCATCAGTATCATTGAAAGCTGCTTTCTCCAAAATAAAAGTTTTTTTCTTAGATTCTAAACCTCTAATATTAAAACTGAGTGTGATAAACCTATTATTATTCTCCGATGGTAGGATTTACATCCACATAAATGAATCCCATCAGATGACACATCAGATCAATTTGTGTGATGAATCAGAGCTGTTTCCTGATTATCATCACCAAACTCATTTGATGATTGAAACACGAGACCATAAACCGTTTATTCTGGCAGCGAAATCAGTGTTAATAAGCCAGCTGCCAAAATCAGCATTAGTCTGATAAAATTTCCATTTAATGTCATGACTGTAAATGTGAAAATTACACAACATTGTTATAGATATTTTGTAGTTTGAGAAGCATGCAAAGGGGATATTTTTCAATCCTACACCCTCTCTAAGGCGGGATACAGGGTGAGTATGAAGCACAAGAAGTCCTGATGCAGCACAAAGATAACAGACACCAAAATCTCTGATTCTACTGACTGGATTTGCTCCGTTGTACACTAAAGAGATAGCTGTCAGATAAAAATGAACACCTCCAATAAATGACCATCGAGGGTTGAGAGCCTGCTATATGACAGCCATTAGAGCAATAAAACCTCAGCATCTGGTGTGTAACCTTTATCTCCAGCCTTGCCAGCAAGACGATTAGGTGAAATGCTGCAGAGTAAAAAGGCAATTAGGAGAAATATGAGCCAAAATGTTTGTTGTACAAGAGATGTGTTGCAATCCGATTAGTGTCTGTGCCTGAGAGGATAGAAAGACTCTTTCTGACTAGATTTATTATTAAATGCCAGTTGGGGCACTGACAAATTCCAATTTGTGCACCAAAATGTTAAAACCTCAAATAAGACACTTGCTGTTCTTGATAGCTCTTTATCTTAGCCACTATACTAGCTGCTTCTGACACATAACCGTTCAGACTTTGACAGAAGATAATATTAATCAAATGTAAACGCATAAACTTAACTTGGTCATTGCTCAAGCACAGATATTAGCTCTAAAGCTTTACCTTTGTACATATAAAAGTGGTGATGTTACATCCATGAGCCACCCTCTTTAACCGCTCAAATTCAGAATTTCAATACAAGAGGCACAGAAGCATAATCTGTACATTGTTTTATGACTTACTGATTTATTATGTCAGGCGGAGGAACTTAAACATGATCATGTCATATTTATTATCCTTTAGTTTCCGTCTACAAACTGACATTTGACAAGCCCCATTTCCATAATAGATATGCCTGCGTTTTTCTCAGTTCCTCCAGCAAACCTCCTCAAACCTCCTGGTGCATTTTAGGAACTGAAATATCTTTTGTTGGTGTTGTTCCTGTGAGATAAATTTCTGGGATGCATTAAGGAAGAGAGAGGAGAGAGGTAGAGGTAGACATTAGAGGGTTGTCGAGAGCCTTAAATATGTCACTAAAATAGGAAACATGAAAACACTGTTTTTGTGCCTCGTTATGCTTCACTTTCTGACCAAAGGACCACTGTATTCAGCACTGTGTTGTATTCAGGTCTTAAGCAAATCCTCATAATTGTTTGGGGGGGGGCAGGAAATGTGTGGAGAGATTTAATGAAATATGCACAAACCTACATGGAAATCCAGTGTGTGTGGCGAGAACAGAGTTTGTGTAATTCTAACAAGATTGAAATTCAGTATTTGGTTTGATCACCTTTATTCTGAAACCTTCTTAGATGAGCTTTCCTGTCATTTAAGTAGTCTCCAGAAATACCTCCTCCAGGCTTCTTGGCTGCATTTTGTTCCGTTCTCTGTCAAGATGATCCTACATGGTTTAAATGATGCTGAGAGCTGCGCTCTAGGAAGCAATTAATCGCTCCATGTGACCTGCTGCCGCTGATTTTCAGAATAGCTTCTTCATAGCTTTCCTTCCATAAAGATCATTTCTGATAAGGCTTCAGCAAACAGTATTTGGTTCAACTGAAGGGTCAGCTCTCACACTGTAGATGCAAAATTACTACAGGATGACTATCAAACTGTTTTCTTTGGTATTTTTCATAAATGCAACTTAAGAAATGGGAAAAAAGTAAACTGTCATTATGACAGGCTGCTAGTACGAACCATGCATAAGGATATAATTTGACATGGTCTTTGTAGACTCAACATTAGTTCATTCTTTGGATTATGTGCATCTTTTGTGATAAATGATAACTTAATCAAAAAAAAAGAAAGAAATCCTTTGAAAATGGTTAAATAAAAGGACTGGACTAAACTGAGCGAAAAAGCAGTCAAGTCCTAAAGAAAGCCTGGAGAACTATTGCTTGAGAAAGTCTGGCTGCTTGGGAGCAAAATGTAAAGAAACAAGGGATGCTTCAAGATTTTCACACAGTATTGTATCCTCAGTATCTTTATCTTTGCCTGTGCCTGATTATTATGTTTAAAAAAAGACAGTCAAGGGTCATGCTTCACAAGCTCCACGTTCCAGCTTTCAGCTTTTTTTCCTGCATTTTCTCTCATATAAGTGTTAACTGATCTGCTGAACTCGACACATCACTGCGAAACCGGCTTGTTTCTGTTGCTGCAGGTTTGTTTGTAGTCTCTTTCTTTCATGTGGGCTGCATCATCCTGCAGCTTCGCCTGAATGGACTCATCCACCCTCAACTCAAGGGTCACTTCTTTAAACACTTTGCACACCGACACCTGCAATACACACAGCTGTATAATTCACATTTCTTAGCCTAACCATGTCACATGAGATAACATGTGGTTCTTACCTCCTGGAAGTGCAGCTTCTTGAACATGGAAATGCTGATCTGGTTGTCCAGCCCGATTTTTGCTTGAAACCTTCTGATCCCAAGTTTGGTGACTCCTGGTGAAAGATAAAGTTTATGTATTAGTGCATTTAGCAGCTTTGTTTTTTTCCTCTTCAAACTACATAAATATTCTGTGTGGAAAATCTGATTGTGATTAAAGTTGATATTAAATTATTTAAAATAATTAATGTGACGCATCTGTCGCCGTGGTTAACAGTGGTTGTCAAGAAGAAACTGTACAGGTGAAGAGCCAATATTTCTATAAAAATATATTTTTCTTGGCAATTTTGGCCTTGAGCTGAGGGAGAACAACTTTGATTGGCTGCTCACCGTAGCACATCATCATGCATGTCACTTCTTTCCCGATGCCCCTCCCTCTGTACCTCGGCTCTGTTAAAAACAAGACACCTCCACTGTGAGACGGAAGAATAAACCACAAATAGGATAGAAAAGGAATGAAATGTTGCGTGTCACCTGCTACCATGATCTCCAGCTCTGCCAGGGATAAGTCTGTGGGGTCAGTGAGGAAGATGTTGACATCTCCCACCATGCACTGCTCCTCATCCATACTAGGGTCGGCCCACTGCTGCTTGCTCAATATGATGAACGTGCATTCTGCAAAAGAAACATTTACAATTTAAAGTTTGTGCATGATTTCAGGATGAGTTATTTACAGCTACTCTACAACTACTAAATGTAACTGAATATTCTTCAATCATTAAAAGCAGAATGTTAAAACCTGGAAAAATGATTGATGATGTGTGTTGTTAAATTTCAGCTAATTAATCTTACTTATTCTGAGCATTTATATGTTTCTTTAATAGTGCAAATGGAAAGCTGATGACCCCATACTGTCATTATCTTTCCTCCAACTCCTCTGCATGTCGTACTCCTGCTCCAGGGTCAATGGATCTGAAGCAGTGAGCTGCTGCAGCTCTGGGGACTTCATCCACTCATGATATCTAAAGGTAAAAGATGGACACACAAGCTTAATTTAAAACTATGTGTGATCAGCACATGCACACATGAGCGCCACACATCCGTGCGCACACATACATAGAAACACATCACTTTTTCTCTCTGCCTCTGTCCTTAGAAATGGACATCTCTATTCCTTTTATATTTTCATCACCCCTTTTCTGTATGAGTAGCATAACCAAGGGTGCACACTTGGTGGCTCTCACCTGCTTTAGGCATACACTTCACGCACACACTCACCAGTTGTCGCGGGGTGTGGTATGAGGGCCACATCCTGCATTGTTTGGCAAAACCGAGCAGAAGGATTTTGCTGTCCTTAAATTAAAAGTACTTAATCATGTTCCTGGATCATGTGACTTGGGTCAAGGTGTTTTGTGTTGGCATTAATTAGGGGGAATTAAATGTTGGTAAACGTGTATTTCTATAGGAAAATGTATTAATCGTGTGAAAGTTAAATTTAGAATTACGACTTTGCAAAGACGTGTTTTGTTGGGGATTTTCAGTTGTTAAGGGGGGTGGGGGGGGCTAAGGAATGGGCAGAGAAACAAGATATTACTCTGGCAGTAAACTATGGTAAGATGGAAGCAAGAAGTATCATTAAACATGCAATGAAGGCTAGATGGCAGAAACTGTGGGAGGAAGAAAGGAAAGGGCGATGACATTACAGAATACAGAGGACTGTGGGAGAGGGGAGAAGGTTTGTAGGGTGCAGGAAATACGATTGAGTTCTGTCAAGACTGAGATTAGGACATTCCCGGCTTAATGATACTTTATTTGATGGGTAAGCACGATGTGGGTTGTGTGCCTACTGCAACCAAAGTGAAACAATAGAACATGTGCTGGTTCATTGCAGCAGATATGGGACAGAAAGGAAAAAGGTGATAGATATACTCAGGAATATAAAGGTGCGGTTTGAATTACCAGGGGTTTTACAGGGTCGCCACGAAGATGGTGTGTTCCTCATTATTATTAAATTCCTAGCTGCAACGGGGTTGCTTAAGAGAATATAGGGGACTGTTTTTCTTTTTGCTGTTTGGTTTGTCTGTCCGTCCCACACACACACCACCAGTTGGTGGCGGTAATGCACACCTATACGTTGTTTACCAACCGCCAATAAAACACCAGAAGAAGAAGAAGCGACGAGGGCAGTGCTGGGATGGACATATCTGACCAGAAACTGTTTAAACTGGAATCTCTTGCTTTTACAGAAGGTGAGCAAATAAATAAGCATTTTACTTCTTTCGCTTGCCTATTTTAAACTCTAAGAAGGAAATGGAAAGATCCCGTGACATGATGATTCACAGCTTTTAATTAACTCTGTAAATATTGTTTACTTAAAAACAGTCATTCAAAAAAAAAAAAAAAAAATGGAAACAATTTTATTTATAAAAAATTTAAAATACTTTTTCGCCTTCAGTACAGTATTTTTTAGAAAAATACTATTTCAAATACATTGCTTATTTTTTATTATTTGTGCATAAATGCAAGAGAATTGTTTTTACTTTGTTTCCTGTGTTGTCTATTTATCCTTTTAAACGGTTTGATCATTTACAAGTTTAGTCTGTTTGGGTGAGAACAGTTTTAATATTACTTTGAGAATATTTACAAATAATGATATATGTATTACCCATTAAAAATAAACAGATGAATCCGTAATAAAAAATAATCAATTGCTGTAACCGATATTTATTGTAATAATTCATCAACCACAACAACAAAATACTTATTTCATAGTCATTCTTGGATAATGTTATATACTGGAATAAAAGTGACCATTTTACAGCAGAAACTGTATACTAATACTTACTTTATGCAAGTTAAACCTATTTATTTACTCAACTTTAACCTACGTTGGGATTTTAAAAATTTATTTATTTTTACATTAGTACAATATTCTAGCGTAAATTTAGACACCCCGTGATAACAGAGGACGTCGGCAGCAGAGGGATGAACGGAAGAAATTAGCAGTATGGTTATTTACAGAGTTACCTGGGCACGTGCTCTGCATTATAAGGAACCAACACGACTTTGTGTCCCTCCAGTAAAGTATTCTCATTAATCTTCATGGTGGTGAACCAGGTACGAGTTTACAGACTCAAATCGTCCATACCCAGCTAGCTCACACGCAACTTCCTCATTCATACTCGACGGTGTAAACTACGGCTGCGCTCAGCGGGATAAAGGCGAGAGGCGCCACCTGCTGGACCACATTAGGAAGTGAGGAAGGAAATTGCTGTTCTTTCTTTTTTAAGTAATAGTTTCTGCAGTTTTCTTAATATTTGCGCTTGAATTATAAAGTAATAATTTAAAAGGAGACCGAAAATGCAACATTTAAGACAAAAATGACAACGGGATTAAAACGGTATGGTTAAAAAATTCTTGAATAGAACGAAAACTAAAACTACCTTTAAACAAGGATCCTCTTAATCAGAGAGAGAGAGACTCATTTGAAAGGTTTTTGTAATTTTAATGCTTTTAAGATGACAGAATGTATTTATATCCAGAGAAATTTTATGTTTTTTTTTTTAACTTAGATAAAACAGAATCTATTACAGTGTGATATTCATTTGGACCTTTTTTGGAAATTTATGCACAAAAGGTCTTTTTTCTAATAAAAGAAGAAGAAGAAGAAACTAAATTAAACAAAATAATAAGCCAATATAGAAACTTTTGTTTGTATGAAAATGATTCCCAATCTAGAAATGGGGACAAGCGAAGTGATAAATCTAATGTGTTGTTGGATCTACTTTATTCTGAACTAAATCCCAATAAAAACATCAGATGGAACATCTGTAATTTATAACAACATCTGAAAACTTTATGTTAAAAGCTGACAAGTCCAGAAGTCAGAAAGAATAGCTGCAAAGGCTTTAAAATTATGCTGCACCCTATTTGTTTGTATGCATAATAGTAAATTGTCTTAACTTTTACAAATAATAGAAATATTTGGCATTTTTATTTCCGACTCTGACTGTCGACATCACACGAGTCTGTCTCAGGAGTTAGGTTGATCGGCCCAGTCCGTGCCACAGTTTGACCGGCTCCTGTGCCTTGTTGATCATGTCCATCCAGTGCTGCAGCTGAAGACCCCTGGCATACATAAAGGGACCCACCACCAGCACTCCTAGCAGGGATGGGGGTTCTTGAAGCAAAGGAAAGACAAAACCAAGAGGACAGCAGATTTCTGTAAAGGTTGTTTCTTTTAAAGTTACTTAATTTAAAAGAAACAGCACAAAAATAACTATAAATTGGAAACTGTTCAATACTGTAATCACTGTAAATTCCATTGTAATAAACAAGAAAAATAATCTTTAAAAATAATTGCAAAGCAAACGCATCTTTCTCCTCTATAAATTCAGTAAATTAATTCATAATTAACAGCCAGTCGTATTTTGTTGTACAGTAATAAACAGATTTCTGGGTGTTCAGGTAAATTGGTCACCTGAGTGGCTGTCATTTGGTTGCTGCAGCTCAAACCTCAGACAGGCCTCATCTAAGTGCTGCGGTCGTAGTTTAAATGTCATCCTGTAGTTGAAGAGGGGGTCCTTTTCACCTTTCACCACACAGCTACGCTTCGTTTTCACCACCTGAGTGTGTATCTGTAAGCTCACCTGCACACACATACCTTGGAGACACAGACAAATGCTCCATTATTACTGTATTGAACTTTGTTATTGGTCAGATTTCTCACATTTAAATTCCTTCCTTCGCAGTTGAGCAATGTACTGCTTCATGTGTCCTCAAGCTTTCACCTGAAACTACTCATACCTGTATCTGTGAGCAGCTGGAGACCGCGAGTTCTTAAAACCACCACTGAGAGGCGCTGCAGAGACGAACTGTAGCTGAGAGATATCTGCATATCTCCCAGCTCTGAACACTGAGAGACCAGACAGAGCTATCAAGAGCTTGCATGACCACTTTTTAACACAACATGTGCATATGTCTGTACCTGTTTATCTTCCTCTGGCTCCAGATCTCTCCAGAGAACCCTGCCTGCCTGACCAAGCTCTCCCTCCAGGGGAAACAGCACCCTGCCCACAGCATGCCATTTACCATCTTGCTCCACACTCAGCACACACATGCTCAGGGTGCTCTGATGAACATACACTCCAGACGTCTGTGCAGAATAAATACACATGAAAACAAAAAACAGAGTACACACAAATTTGTGACGCATGAGTCTCATAAAACTACAAATTTTTGTGTCCTCACCTGGAAAACGAAGCAGTCGTTAAACTCTGGGTCAGGCCCTGTTCCTCGGGCCTTCGCCTGGCGGGGCCTCCTGTCATCAGGAAGAAGCCTGAGCTCCACCAGAGTAACATTGCCATGAAAACGAGGAAGGAGGTTGCTTAGGCGGAGCAAAGAGACCACGAGCTGTTCGCTGCTGTGTCGATACTCTACAGAGAAGCACAGACGTGTGGCCATGCCAGGAGGGGGGGCCACCACCTCATTCAGAGGAGCCACAGTATAGAGACCTGCCAGCACCGACTCCACCGGATACCAACCTGAGGAAAGCAAATCATTTTGCAGAGATGAACAATATGAAAATGTTTGGTATAATTTATTGTGTGATTTGCCCAGAGAGTGACAGCTTATTGATCAGCTAGTCCCTTCTATACCAAAACTTTGCTGAAACTGAAAACTCTTAACAACAACTTATTGGATGGTGGAGGTGTTCTCATGTTCTCAGATGGATAAAACCAACTGAGAGACGGCCGATGCTAGACTTGATAAGCCTGAGGGGGACTTTGATAACAAATGGTGCCAAATTGTACCAATTTTCACCTGAACTGCTGGTAATAAAACTTCTATGCTTTTGTTCTGCTTTACTTTATTAGAGTTGGCCTTTGCAGAGACAATGTATACATACCTAAAGCATTTTTTATTTTTGAGCCGAGGCCTGAAAACAGTCACGGGGCTCAAAAATCATTCCTGCTGTTAAAAGCCCTCCAGACAGTTTTAGATATTTCTTTAAAAGCATTTTTGAAACTGCAAAAAGGTTTGATAAAACAATCCAAAGCTCTTCTCCTTTATTTCTCCTTTACATTAGCAGGAAAGCAGCCAACATAAAAAGAACACAAAAAGCATAATTATAATAATGAAGTAACACATTCTTCTGAAGGCTACATCAACTCACTTTTATAAACATTTTGGATGGTTTCTATAAAATCTTTTTCTCTACATTTATGGATTACATCATTTTTTCGTAAGACAGGAACAAGGTGTGGATATTAATCACAATGGCTCCGAATGTTCAAAATCCTTAGGGACCCATTTGGTTCTCATAAAAAGGAGATAAATGGAAGAAATAACAGTTGTATCTTGCAGATGGTATACAACTCACAGAGATGCTGGTCCAGTTGTAGACAGTTAATCACTTTTTAAATTAATGTAGTAGAACATTTGGATTTTACAGTTTTGGTTAAAAGTGACAGCAGCCATCTCAGTGCTGCAGCAAAAGTAAGAATGACCTACTTCTCACTGAGAGCGACCCGCGATGAGCCAGAATGTCCCGCCGGACGTCTGTCTTCATCTCCTCTCCTTCTACTTTCTCCTCCGTGTTATCGTTTCTGAGATCTCCATTGTTTCGTGTGATGAAGCGAGGAGGCAAATTGAAAGGGATTTCACTTGGCCTTTCACACACAGTAAAGAAATTATTTACAAAAAGATTGAACTGGCTAAACCAAACAGCAGAGTGATTGTTTCATGTTTCAGATATTGTTGTTGGGACTTAAAATTAACACTACATCCTCAACACAGCCCAAATAATGCTGCATTATGTCTGAAGCTGATAAACAACCTGCAGTCTTTTTACATTTCAGTTTATCAAAATGTGCCAATGAGGATCATCCTATTCAGTTTAAAAGCTCAGAATCTATAAATTTGACTCATCAAGAAAGTCCTTCAGTCTAACAATCATAAAGAAATAATTTTTGTACATATGTTAAGGCAAACATCTATTGTGTTACTTACAAGGGCCAGGAGCCCTGAGACACCAAGATTACCGGAGCAGAACATGCTGGTACTGACGGTACTGTGGAGAACAGCTCCTGATACTGGCTCTGCCCATTTTTCTTCCTCCTCCGTAAGCATAATAACACAAGGCTCAACAGCACCAGCAACACCAGACCCAGAGAAAGACCAACACTCAACAGGAGCACCTGGTCTGAACAAGCAATCATATTAAACAACTGTTAATGATAGAGGTGCATTGGAGGCAGTAGCTTTAACATTCTTTTTCTCCTCACCAGCCATGACTTGGTAACTTTCATCATCAGGACCTTGTTTTTGATTCAGAGACTGATTTTCCACAGCAGAAGCTACCGTTTAGGATCATTTACTGACACAAAAGTCTCCTGTCTGTGACTCCAGCGTGCAGTTAGTGTATGAGACAGCTGGTTAGTTCCCACCTTGTTATGCTGTTATCTGACTGGATTGAGAGGGGCCCCTGCTGTCCATGAAATTACATGCCAGTGGAATTATTTCTTCAAACATCCAGAAATGACGATTTAAAATTTGTTGTAGATAAACTCATTGGCAGTCATGTAATGGTAGAGTAAAATATAAGTGATTGTCTTATATTTTTAAACAGGAATATTAAAAATTTCCTTTTTTTAGATTAATATTAGCCTTTTTTGGCAATTCCATCTGATGATTGTTTGTAAAATACATCTTCTGATGCACTCAGACACATCATCAGTGATGTTTCCCAGGGTTTTCAGGTGTTCCAGGTCGAAATCTCATACACCCTCACCTGGGCGACCCCAACTTGCGTCTGAGCAGCGTTCTTCCGCGGCTCACTCCTCCTCAACCACAGCCACCTCGATACTCTTTCTGCAGCTTCGGTGCTGTGTTTGATGGCCTGCTTTGGTCTGATGTCCAGATGGTGGTAGGCACTGCAGAGGGACTATCCTGCGAACCCTTTGCAGCTGACCTAGATAGGCAGGCACCATGTCTTCCACCCCTGTCTGCGGCAATCCTCTGTCAGGTCAGCGTATTTCGCCCTCTTCCTCGCCGATGCCTCCTCTAGCCGGTCCTCCCAGGGGACTGTCAGCTGTCACCACCTGCCTTGTTCTTTCTAAAACAAGGACTATGTCAGGCCTTAATCTGGTTGCTGTAATGAAATTTATTTAATGAAATGTAATTTTCTCTGGAAATCTGAGTTGTCTCCCCAAGTCAATTAACAGTTGCCAATCACTCGCTGCAACCAAAAGCACAGGTGAGGGCCTTGGGTGTAAACTGGACCTCTCTCCTGCTTTCACAAAAGTGATGGCTTTCTCTCCAGGCTTCTGGTACTTAAAGCAGGTGAGGGCTGAGCAGATGGACTCAGCGATTGTCTTCAGCACCTGGTCCTCCTTGCCTGCTCTTACTTCCTGCTGGACCAACTGGTGTCTGGCTCTACCCTTGCTGGTCAGGTCTGGGGAAGGTGAGGGGTTACTGCCCAACCCACTTCTCCCTGATGCCACCTGCCCAACAAGCCTCTTGTGGTGCAGTCTGGATTCTACCTGCTCCACAGCTACCTGGGGGTTCCATTTCCTGCCTGTCCTCACGACAATCCCTGCGCCAGATACCTTGGGGTCCCTGGATTCTCTGTACTGGAGTACCTCTCTTGTGTGGGTGATCATAAACTCTTGATGCTAAGTGTGAGCTTATTCTTCTTAGTGGTCTAATTCTTCTACTGCTCAGGCTTCTTGGTAGCCCTAGCCACCTATGAAGGTACCGACCAATCCTTTGTTCAAAACTTTCAACTGTTGACATGGTAAAGTCATACACTAGAAGGGGCCAAGGGATTTGTGGGAGGATGGCATGCTGGTAGATCAAGGCCTTGAACTTGCCGGGGAGGCCAGACATGTCCATTGCCTTCAGTTGTCTTTCCAGTTCTAGCCCTGCTGCCCTGATGGATTCAGTGTCCTTCAGGGTACTGTTGAAAACCTTGCCCAGGCTTTTCACTGGCTTCTCTGAAAGGGAAAGGATCTGGGAACCTCCGATGGAGAAACGGAACTTCTCAACAACTCTTCCCTTCTTCAGCACCAAAGATCTGGATTTAGCTGGATTTAGCCGTGTCTAAGAGATAAGCTTCTCTAGGCCTCCCAACAGCCACCTGTATCTGATGTTGTGGTTACTGTAAGGTCATCCATGAATGCACGGATTGGTGGTTGGCAAACACCTAAACTGGATAGCGGGCCTCTGCATTCCAGCTCAGCCGATTTGGCCAGCATGTTCATCGCCAAGGAAAAAAGGCCTACTGATGCAGTGCATCCGGGAATTATCCCCTTTTCCATGTTGTGCCATCCTGATGTTACGGCCCCGGACATGACTCTCAAACTGAAGTTGTTGTAATAGTCAAGAATGACTAAATAAAATTTACAAATAGCTCCAAATGAGAAGATGCTACAATTCAAACTCTTTAATTTATGACAATAAGGATGGATAGCAAATAGCATGTTTAAAAAGCTATACGCTAGGTGTAAATATTATGACCATGTGAAAGGTTCCATCCATCCATCAATGAATACTATAATCATCACTGCTTGTACAGCTCTGCCGAAGTATCTGGATTCTGGAAGACTAGACAGTCTTCTTTTCTTCTTGATTTTTCTGTGCAAAAGAGCAGTGTCTCTGCATGCATAAGAATTTCTGTTAATCCCGTCACAGATAGATTAAATTAAGTAAAAGCCATTTCATTATTGTATGTACTTTGTCATAATGTGTTTTAAATTTATATCCAAACATCATGCGTTACACGTTATATAGTTGACTTAAATCTTATTTCCACAGACTAAAGACCAAACCTGAAGAGGAACCGGTTGTAAGAAAAGTTACTGCACAGTAATCTGCCTTATGGTCTGAACTCAGAGGGAAATACAAACCAATAGGAGGACGTACACATTCCAGAGGGGGTCAGAGTCAGGGAAGGGGGATTAGTCCACTGGGCACAGTAACAGATTTTCCTGAAGCCCTCACAGGTTAATCTGGCCATGATCTATTGGTGGGGGTGGGGGTAGATAATGTAGCCCCAAACCCTTACACCAACTGGCCAACAGGTTCCTTCATTTGTTACAGAGAAATTCCATGAAAGGAGGGCTGGGAAAAAGCATCACACATGAAATTTTACTGGAGATCAGGATCACTTTGGTTAAAACACAGCATTAGGGTCAGCCAGATGTTTTCATTTTATTGATTTTTTATACTTAGATTTAGTTAAGAGACAGTACCTAGGGATGGGAGTTCATGTTTGTACAGAACAGGGTACTGGCGGGTTGGGTTAGTGTATATGCGCTATGTTCGTATGTGTGTGAGTGTTTGTGTGCAATTGTGTGTGAAAGAGAATACTATGAGATGTGTTTTAATTTTCTGTTATATACTCTGGTGTGTAAAGACTTTTGAATTTTTTTTAATATGAATAATTTGTTTTTGTGATGTAAAGCACTTTGTGTTCCTTTGTGTGCAAAAAGTGCTCTATAAATAAAATTAGATTTGATTTGTTTACTCTTACCTGAAGATGAATGCTGAAAGTGGCCATGACTTTATTAGATTTACTAATCTAAGCATGCTAACATGATATAATGACAGTAAAGATGAGTACCACACTCACTGTGAGGTAGCTTATCAACATTAACATTTAGTGCAGCACAGCCTCATGAAGGAGCAAATTAGATTCTAATCTATATTAATCCACTACATTAAACATGTAATGTGTTGCCCAAATAGCAACAAGAATGTACAATGACAGTCCTGACAGCTGACCTGATCTTAAATCCAAATCAAAATGCTCATAAGCCACTCGCCCACCTACTGTTCACTTACACAGACAAGTATCCAACACACTTAGACTGGATTGGACAGTAGCTAATAAGATGGCTGTTAATCCTCAGGGCTAAAGGTATAGAGTAATGGCCGTCTCTCCATCACACTCGCACATGAACATACCAAACAATACACGCTGACATTGAAAATCCGGCGTTACACTGATTTGTAAGTCACTTCAGGTCATGTCGAGGCAGAGAAGATCAAGACTAAGCAACATCACAGCAAAGAAAAACACACTGGGAAGCTGTTTGTATGGCTGGAAACAACAAAGGAGATCCTCTTAAGAAGGGAGAACGAAGAGTGGAAAGAATGAGAGGAGGAAGGAGAGGCAAAATTTAAAGCTTCCTGGTCGTGACAGGGGCAGAGGGAAAAACTGGACATAAGGTGTAAATTTTAAGGTAAGAAGTTCATTTTCATTGTTACCTGATTTTTAGGTAACCCACTTAGATAAATGGAATCTTTATTCCCCAGAACAGACTAATTATAAGGCAAATCGTGCAGCTCAGCAGAGTTTAAGCGACTGTTAGGTGACTTTGGGACAGAGATCAATTACAGTTTCGCCTTAGCTTAAACAATAATGATATAAGCTAATGACAAACTGTGTTTTTTATTATATACTGTCCCTTTTTTGTTTTGTTTTGCTTTGATGAATCAGAAAGCAGATGGTATTTACTTGCAATTAAAGAGACTTTGATAAAACATAAAACTGGAGTAAAGAATCAGGCAGAACATGTGCATTGACTGAAAAGAAAAACTACCAACCGTATCTTTATTTGATTTAATGGCTCCTGAAATCAGTCAACTGTTGGCCAAATGCACTTTGAAATCCGTTTCTATTAATCTTCCTTTTGTCTCAATAATCAAATAATCTGGATTGTGTAATCTCATTTGGCTAATCTGAAGTGCCTGTGGTTGTGCTAGTGTTTGTGTGTGTTTGTAATGACTGATTGTTTCAGTCTTCCCAGTTACTACGTGAACATGCTCTTTCCAAAATATGGAAATATTGTTCTAAAGTGGCTGCTACATAATTTTGTGAGACGTCACTTTTAAATATGGATCTTTTGAGAATTATCTGATGGATCTGTGGTTTCAATTGATTTTAAAGAGCTTTAGAAATGGCAGACCAATAGATAGCAGCAACATGGATTGCATGGCACAGTTTTTCACCACCAAATAGAATGATATTTCCTCTAGGAGTCAGAAGAGATCAAAATTACAGCAAACAAACGGAAATTTAATCTGTTTTGTTGAGAACTTGTTCCCAATTCCTCTGCTTAAAGATAAATCTGTTATATCTGAAATGCAGCTGTGAACTCATGTTAATTCTTTAACTCATGTTAAATTACACATCAATGCAAAATACTGTAAAAAAATTACTTTGGAATTTAACTTTGTCTCTCTATGGCAATGATTTAATATAGAATGATCCATTTTTTCTTATAGGTTAGAGCTGTTGCCATGGCGAGGGCTGGTCGCCCTGCATCTGAGAGCTACCAGCCAGTCTGTTGCTCAGTCAGACAATCCCTCTCCACTTCCAGTGAAGCTGGAATTGTGGGAGATGAAGATGAGGAGACACCTATTTTTTCCCTCTCTAAGAGCTCCATGGATGTTGTCATGGCGACAGGCCCGCCACACAAGCGGGACCCAGCTTGGACTACAATGGACCTGAAGCGTAGTTCCAGCACCAACACGCACACCGACCAGAAATCAGCAACGCTCCAGCAGCTGCAACATCACAAGTGGCGACACAACAGCCACCAATTTTCATTCATGACTCAAGACAAGGAGATGTTCAGCCCTCCTCCGCTCAGCGAACGCTGGATATCCAACATGCATCGTTGGAGCGGGTGTAGCAGCAGTCACAGCCGCAGCAGCACTCCAGACACGGTTGTATGGAAAGGAGGGTCATCACGTCACTGTAGTGTCAACCAAGACATCCCATACTCTTCCACACCAGACTCTTCAATGTCCAAACTGTCCTCCCCCCCTACAACACCCTCCCCACTAATTTCCCCCTTCCAGACACCCACTTTACCACCAGTAAATCTTTTATCTTCCTCTTGCTCTCCACTTATGCTGAACACACATCAGCTATCTGAATCCGAACCTCATCCTTGGCTCACCAGCACAGAAGATGAAGGCTCCCAGGAAAATTTTTTATTTCAGTTCCCTTCCCCAGTCCTGTCACCTGTTTTCTTAGCAGATACAGGAGAGTGTTCGGAACCTGGATGCCTTGCTGATGATGCAATGAAGGAGATACCCAGCCCTAGCAGCTCCCACTTATTTGAGGGCGAAGGAGAGAAAAGCACAGTCAGCTACCAGAAATTAAATTCTCCCGCAACAGGACAAAAATCCACAAAAGAACCTTCAAGCTGTTATCTTGTGGTCCCACTGCAAGTAGAGAAAAGTTGTTTGGCAAGCCGAAGTTGGAGATTGCCACTTGTTTCTTCTTTGAGTGACTCACAACTGGATGACAGTCGTAAATGCAAACTTCACACTTTTGAGGGAAATGCAAAGGCTCTGGATCTGCTCAGAGAGGAGGCTGCCAGGACTTCACAGCTGAAAATGGTGGATGCAGCTGTGCAGACAGTCTCTCCTTTGGGCTCTTGCAGTGACCTAGGTGGAAAGATGTCCACCTCCAACACAGGGTCTCACTCTGTTTTGGGTTCACCACCTGGGTCCAGGCTGAACCTAAAGTCCCCTGTGGGATCTCACTCCAATTTAGTGTCACCATCTTCCAGCATGTTCCCTGCAAACAGCAGTGAAGAGGAGGAGAACCAACAAGTTGATTTAGAGTTGCACATTACCCCCACGTCTTCACCTCTGGAGAGGAGGCGGTCATGTCTAAAGATCCAGTTGGAGAATCGTAACACACAAGGTAGGAGGAGCAGCATGAAGCAGGTTCAGTGGGATGAGGATGGGTTGACATGGGAAATTCATGGGGCGTCAGTGGACCCAGATGAGCTGAACACAGCCATACAGAAACATCTGGAACTCAAGAACAACCCCAAACCTGAGAAAAGCTCCATCAAGAAGAAGAAAGCACCAAAGCCTCCTGTCATATCCAACTTGATAACAACCATGGCGCCAGACATAACTCCACCTGCAATGAGCATTAAGTGTATGGTTGAGGGTGAAAGCCAGGACAGACTGGGGGCAGATGAACAAACAGAGCAGGGAGTAGGAGGCAAAAAGGATGAAGCAGCAGAGACTCCTTGTGGACGAAGCAAAGCAGAACGAGATAAAACAAAAGACGTTAAGTTGTCTGCAGAGGAGGGCATCAGCAGCCCCAAGTCCCAAACACACACTAAGAAGAAGACTGTCATCAGATCATTGAGGAGGCCTGGATGGTGTGGAGGCTCCAGAAAAAATGATGACTGATATTAGAAACTGATAACAGCTATTATCTGTCGGTGTATCTTCTGTTGTTGGATACAACATTGGAAATGATTGACTGAAACTAACCAGCCCTAACCACCAATCACAGAACTGCAGCTGTTGCTCTCTGATCCAATTTAGCAAGAAAGTGCTTTAGTGTCAGGTTGGTGTAGTTCTGGTAAGACTGAAAGCCATAAGAGGATCATTAAGAACTACCAGGAAGTAATACAATTGTAAATTAATGATAAATTATCAAAAAAGTTTTTCTGTAACTGAAGATTCTTCATCTATTTCTATACCCACTTATTCCAATGCAGGGTGGATCTCGTGGGGGCTGATGACGGTGAAAGCCACCCTGGAATGGTTTGCAGTGCATCTCAGGGCCACAAAAGCATATTAAGTATAAATACATACCTTTTTAAAGATAACGGTTTTGTTTTAATTTACTTTGTTGTAAAGACTCCCATACCAACTTTCAAGAAATTCAGTGGAGAGATGGAGTGTAGGATAAGGACAGAACCCACTGAATTATGCAATCTGCACACAGATGCACCGCTAGCAGTGTAGCATGATTATGCATGCAACAATTTTTAAAATCAGGTATCATCTAATAATAAAGTTGTCTTTTGCTTACCAAATTGAGTCCTTCAGCCTTACTAAAGTTGATTTTTAAAAATGATGCTAACAGCTCAAAAAGGTGTGGTTCATTTAATGGCTTTATGATCTCTCAAAAACTAACTTGATAAAAGTCTCTCGTCTCACTTCTCTATTTTGTGTAAGTTTCAGTGCTCTCATTATGCTAATTTAAGCTTTTTTTTTTTTTTACTTGTCCTGCCCAGCATATTTTATTTTATCATTATGACATGTTCCATGTAAGATGTCACCTAGTCTGTTACAATATGAACTGTGTTAACAGACATAAACAATATAAAACTAAGACACTGACTATGTTAATAGCCACATTCATACTTGGTGATGGTAATATACATGTGTAGCCACAATTGCCCCAGGGCAGTCTGACAGAAGTGGCACAAGGATCATAGACAGATCATCCAGTGACAGAACAAAAATGAATATGACATCATAAAGTGCCACGAAGATCAAACAAATATTATAAAGGTTGCATAAAGATTACACACAGGTCAATGGCACAAGGCAATTTTGCTTGGCACCCTATTGGCTAGCAGCCGAAGTAGAGTCTGCTCTTTTCTTTCTTATAGATGACTTCTGTGTTGCATATTAAGTTTGTATTTGTAGTCCTCTACTATCGCCACCTCTATCACCACCTGGTTTGTTTTGTTTGTGTTCAATAAAAGGTGATGGTTTCTATACCATCCCACAAATTGACTGACCAGTCCCCTGTACTTAACTTCTTGTCCATCACTGATACACCCCACGATAAACAATGGGCATATTCTTAAAAAATTGTTTTCCAGTTCATGTATCAACATTACAGATGCAGGCAGCAAAGATTCTTACCCTGGATGGTGTTTATAAAACATGTGCAAAGCACAACTACTACATTTGCAGGTGAACGGTAGATGCAAATTCTTAGAAAAACCATAAGTTATAAAATAACCTATCTTCATGTTTTTAAGACCAAAGTGTTTTTGAGTGACCTGTCTGGCAAAATACTTTAGCTACACAGCTGTAATGCCCCGAGTACTGAGAAAGTATATAGTCTTCATAGTATAAGCCCTCATTTAAGACTGAGCCATACTCATTCACTGCAGTCCAGACTAAGCAGCATTTAGCTGCAAACAAGTGGAACAAACTGCCAGTGGAGATTAAACTTTCACCAAATGTAGACATTTTTAAATCCAGGTTAACAACATTTCTTTTCTCGTGCGCCTATGCATGAAATCTTTTTAATCATTTTAGTGTAACTTATGATTTTCTTGTGGTTTTTGCTATTTGCTGCTACCTTTTACTATTTCTTAATATCTGTAATGCTTTTGTTCTATGTAAAGCACTTTGAATTGTCCATGTCCACATGAAATGTGCTATACAAAATAAACTGCTAGAATTTCAGATATTCATGCAAATTACTTGCCTTGTTTAGGTGGCATGGTGGGCAGGCTTGAGCATGTCAATTGAGCTGATCAGTCAGACAAGAGTTGACTTTTCTTGGAAAGATCTTATCCTTAAATAAGGTTTTGCACATGCTTTATGTCTTTGTCTTTTATGGCGTATTTCAATATGCAGCATTAGAGCATCATGTGCAGGTCTGGCATATAAAGTTGTTTTGTGTGAACACACATTTCCTGAAATTATTCTGCCTTGACAAAAATGCATTTTTTTATTAAAGTGGTTTAGTCTTTTGTGGATGTAGCAGCAGATTATCTCATTTGAGTGTGTGGTTTAAGAATAAGCCCTAATTCAAGACTGAGCCCCACTCGTCCACTGCAGAAAAACATACACACAAGGTTGAGTTGTATGTAAACTTGGTGAACCACGGTGATGAGGTTTGACCATTCAAGCGCTGCCATTCAGATGAGCAGGCACATTCTCTTTCATTCACCACAGGAAAAAAAAAAAAGCTCAGCTCACCAGTGGCTTCTACTGTGTTGTCGTTGTGATATTTTTACAGATGTTTGTTTGTTGTGTTACAGTATTTTTCATTTTCTGACCTTATAGGATCAATATCAAGCTGAAAGTGGATGGACAACAGGATTTCATTTACAAAATATTTGAAAATACACACTGTAAGCACATTAAATTGGGACCAACAGCGGTGCTACATATCAACAATATAACATGCAACAATATGGCACAATATTCCTGCTGTCATTTGAATACAATCGTAGATGTGTTAATGAGCTCCCCATATAATTAAATGTTTTAAATGTTTGAATGATTTTAGATTAAATGTGATACAATACATGTGCTCCGACATCTGGTCCAACAGCAGCAGTTAATGTCATTTTGTTGGTATTTTTAAGAGGTGGTGTTCTTTTTATTTTATTTTATTTTATTTATTTTATTTTTTTTTATTTTTGGGGGGTGGGGGGGGGTGTTTGTTTTTGTGGACAAATCTAATTTAATACAGAGACTGCACTGAAAGACCACAGCACTGTGTCTTTATGTTACCTTTGTCAATTTAAACTGACAAACACTACTGTCTGTACCAAGGTTTACAGATTTTTCTGTTGGGCATTTTAATGGGGAATAGCTCATTTTAGGGAGCCAGTTTTAAAAGGAAGAAGTAGAGTTTTTGGCCCTAAAGCCAGCGAATTTGCTGCTTGGTTGGGACACTTCATTTGAAACAAATGCATATCTCAGGCTGGGAATGAAAGAAAAACCTATAAAAGATTCAAATCAATCAGTCCAACCAATATCAAGACATCAGTTGGATGCTTTAAGATGACGTGAATAGATTACGAAAGGGTCTTGCCCTGGATCAAAGCATTCAATTCTTAACTTCTGCTCTTATCAGATATATGAATAAATCTTCACACGAGGCAGGTAAACTGCACCATGTTTACACAGGATGAGCTCTAGTGGAAATTTTGGATACCAGATATGAAGGTGATCGTCAGGTCACTGTGTCACTGCCATAAGTCATGTGACATGATGTGATGTTTGTGTACAGTATTCCCTTTGTCTTGCATGCATGTCAGTGAGCATACTATGTGTATGTGAAAGTGCTGATGGGACTCCCCAGAATCCCCTTTTTCTCAGCTGCAGTGGAAACTCAAAGCTACAGGAGAACTATCCAGCGCTCTGCCTTTGTTGTGGCAAAGCTCTTTGTCCCTGGAGGTGAGCAGTTGTGTTTGTGTGTGTACTGTACGGGTACCTGTGTATGTACATCTGCATATGTTTGCTGCCTGGTATAAATAGCGTGGGTTGTGTGTAGGCTGGTGATTCTGTGGAAAACGATGGCTGTGCCGGGACCTCCTCTGCTTCTGTCTCTGTTGCTGCTGCTGCTGTTGAGCAAGGCACCACAGCCTGCAGCTGCATACACACTAACACCTGGACAACAGCCACAGCACAAAGTCCTCCATCTAGGTAAGGGCAAATATACACTTCCAAACATATTTACACTAAGATTTTCAAACATTTTTTTGTACTTTGTATTAAAATGTGCTGTTTATCCTAGACTGGCCCAAGGATTGTGGAATGCCCCACTTCAAACCCAACATGGCTGAGAGGATTGTGTCTGGGAATGAAGCCAGACCTCATTCCTGGCCCTGGCAGGTCTCTTTGCAGGTAAGTTACACTGAGAAGATTCAGTATCTCTAGAATAAAGAGGCATATTTAAACATTTGTTGTACCAAGTTTCCTGTTAATCATTTGGTGTATGAATTTCATACGGTTGTGGGATTTTAAATTACTTGCTTTGCCTCAAATGTTCAAATAATCAAAGATATTCAGTCTCAGCTGATGTTAAATTGACCAAATTATACATCTAATTAAACAGACCTCATTTTTATAACAGTTTCCACATTTTTGCACAAATGTTTCCTTTTATTTTAGTAATATGTACTTTTCATTTAGAGATTATAGTCTGAATCCTATATAAGTTTGAGACAGCCATGCAGAAAGATATTCTGATTAGCAAAAATGCATTTATGTTTTTAAGCATTTAGAACCTATCATTGCTATTGTATGTTAGAAAGCATGTGTGTAACATAGGAATTTTGTTATATTTTAGTACAGCAAAAGGAATCAGGTATATAAAGTTGAGAGAAAAGACAAGTCTGAAGGCATATCTGCCGACATTTTTAAATTCAAATATGTCATAAACAAATATGCTAGTTATCCAAAATAGAAGAACCGTCTTTTTAGAAGACTTCTAACTTGGTGGTGCACATCCTTGAGTCTCCCACAAAACCTTCACCAAATTATAAACAGATCCGATTAACAGTAGAAAAACAAAGAAAATACACAGCTTTTCACAGATCATTTAGAAGGGTGCTGGATGGACGTCCGTTCAGTTTGGAGAACATAACTCAAACTCAAAAATATTTATTTTATTTTACTTTATTTTGTTTTACTTGTTTGTTTATTTTTGCCAATGACTGTGGGTATTAATTTTTAGTTCGAGGCTACAATGGCAAAATGATCCCTATCTCCAGATAGTAAAGAATCTTCTCAAAGATTCCTGGATTCGGTGATCTGGATAACCCTAAAATATTACCAGTTCTTCCTTATTCCATTTCCTGAAAATTCCATCAAAGTCTGTCCATAACTTATTGAGTTATGTTGCTAACAGACAGACCAATGCTGCTAAATACATGACCTCACACATGAAAGCATACTCAACCACAAACTGACAAAAATCATGAGAGCAGATCACCATGGTGTGAAGTTGACTTATCGGCGTTCTCTAGTGGACAAACTATGTATTGACAGTTTCCATCAGCTGTCAGTATTGTGGCTCAGGATGAGTTTTAATAGCAAGTATTATAATGGCCTGTGTTTCGCAATCAAACTGGCTTAGGGAGGCTGCTGGTAGTACCATGGATGTGCTGTTAAAAAACTTAACTTACAAATGGAAATGCAGGCAGGAGAGATGTAAGAATAATTTAAGTTACCACCACTGACCTGCCCAATAAATTAATCTCACATACTTCATCGCTGAGGAAATGTTTCTCACAGGTCCGTCCCAGAGGAAGTAAACATTACATTCATGTCTGTGGAGGAACTCTCATCCATCAGAACTGGGTCCTTACTGCAGCTCACTGCTTCCAGAAGTAAGAAAAAAAAAAAAAAGTGTCACATATAGACCTAGTTTGATGTTTGGAAAAATTAAAGGTAACACAAGCAATGACTGTGATGCTTTTGTTATTTTCCAGGGGTAAAGCTGAGGATGCTGGGAGCTGGAGGATCGTCCTGGGGAAGCACCAGCTGAAGCGCTCTGAGACGGCAGAGAGGATTTTCCCCGTCAAGAGGATTTACCGCCATGAAAACTTCCGTTATCCCACTCACAGCGAGCTGGACTATGACATCGCCCTGGTGAAGGCTGGCACAGATATCCTCCCTTCAAAGTTCATTCGCTACGCCTGCCTGCCGCGCAAGCAGACCAGCCTCAAACCGGGTCACTACTGCTGGGTCACAGGATGGGGGGACACCCGTGGTGAGTGGAGGGCAGGAAAAAGTCAAATCAACCACTAAGACAAGGCAGCTGTTGCTTAAATTGCTCAATTTAAACCAGAAACTGTAATTATGGAGAATGAAAGCGTTCGGTTGGGGGTTTTTTTGGAGGCAAGATGCAGCCTTCTTTAGGGGATCAGTAAGTAGTTGTTATTTAACCATCCCAATGACCCAGTTGAAGAACTAGGTGTCCACTTTGATCCTTTTAAAAAGGAAGTTGTCGGGGTGAAGCATGACAGTGACAGACTGGTATCAACGAAACACTAGTATGATTAAACAGGTGCGCAAAATGAAACAACTTTGAAATGTTCCTGCTTTGCTCTAAGTTCAAATCAACTTTCTTCCACCCATTTTAGGTGGAAAGGAGAACGTCTCTCTGGCAGAAGCTCTGAACCAAGCCCGTCTGCCCATCATTGACTTCAAAACCTGTCGGCAGAAGAAATTCTGGGGCGACCGCGTCCGAGACTCCATGATCTGTGCCGGTTTTAGAGACACTGAGGACCCACCTGCAGCATGCCAGGTAGAACTATGATTTACAGTAAATTTATGTCCCATCAGCCAAACATTCCTCGTCTTCACTCTCCCCCTTCTCTTTCTTCGCAAGGGTGACTCTGGTGGTCCTCTGCTGTGCCAGCTGGGCCAGGACAGCTGGGAGGTGCACGGCGTGGTGAGTTTCGGCCCCATCGGCTGCACCGTGGAGAACAAACCCAGCGTCTTTACCCGCACCGCTGCCTACATCCCCTGGATTGAGGCAACACGCATCAGGGACTTCTTCCTGCACTGAACAGGCCACGTTATCCAGCACATGAAAGCTCTGCTCTGATATTTTGCAGCCACATTCCTGTTCTACAGACATCAAGCTCTGCAACAACTACTTCCATCATGTAAATGCATGTTATGTACGTGCAGCTAACAATAGTTTACAGTGTGTACTTCTCTTGGGGAGCACTGCATCACATACAGAAAAAACTTTGCTCAGTAAAATGTAATAAAAGCTAAATATTCATTAACTTTTCCTGTTCTTTTATTTTAGTTGATATTACAGAGGTTTGATGGCAACAAATCAACAGTGATCACATCCAATACAGCTTTACTGTGACTTCTTCTTGCACAGTACAACAGAACTCACTGTGTGTTTCAATAAATACAAATCAACAAACCATAAGGCTCTCCTCTGTTTCCAGGTCTTGAAGAGTCTTTCAGTCCAAAACAAGAATCCACATCTGGTGAACACACCAGATGTCAGAGGTCATTTCACAAACTTGCTCATTCCACTCAAATGTCGGGAGTTATCGGATTTAAAGTTCAAAGAAGGCCGAAAAGCCTTCCAAAAAGCAATTGTAAGTGTGTTTTTGCTACAGAACACATCGAAGGATAAACAAAAACGAGGGTCGAGGTGTAATTGGACACACTTTCCAGAAGAATTTAGTCCACATTTTCTTATTTTTCAGACATGTCTTAAGGGTGAGTAGCTGTGGTGGGAAACTGGAACCAACAACCCCTTCCCTGAAAAGAACACTGCATTTTAACCAAAGTCTAACTCCTCTTAGCCCTGTGGTTAAAGGATGTGTCCTTGAGATATTTGGCCCTAACGTTGAAGCAGCTGTGTGGGAGAGCTTAGTACAGCCTGGAGGACGAGGAGGAGCCGGTGAGATGGTCCCAGTTGTTGTAGAGAGCATAGGCACCAGACAAGGCGAAACCAACCAGACCTCCACGGGCTGCGCCCTTTAATCCACCTGAGAAAATAGAGTAATAACAGTAATCATCATCATGTCCACAGAAAACAATAATTATTTTTATTCAGACAGTAACAGAAGTTTTGTTGTCGACAGTTTAGTTCAAGCAGGTATTAAGTAGATTCAAAACACAACAAAGTGTAATCTGTTTGACTCTTTGGTGTTTTGTAGTGTTAATCGCTGTATCTGTACTGTCCTCTGTTGCGACATCCTGACAGTATTTATACAGAATATTCAGATTTGGTGAAGAGTCAATTTAAGTAATTGAAAGTGTACACAATGAATATATATCCTGTCACATAACTGCACAATTTGTTTAGTGTGTGTGAAGCACACTAATGGGGTTCTAACTGTTGTCTAATGCAGGTAAAACACCTACTATTTTACATAATTCCACTTCAGAAACACAAAATAACCCTTCAAAGTTGCTTTTACAGGTGGTGGCTCAGAATTTTAACGAAATTACTGATCAAATCTAGGTGCTCCAAAGGGTTAATAAGCTGAAAATCCCTTCTTTTCTTTTTTTATTTCTTGAAATTCCACTCAGAAGTATTGAAAATACCTAGTGAACACAACAATATAAAAAAAACACCACAGCTCTATCATTTTTTTCCCTATTTTGGGTGCCTGTACATGACACAAATATATTTGATAGAAAACAAGGGCCAGCTCTATCTCGATAAGCAAAACAATGAAAACTCTGCAGACAGTACGTCTTCTGAAACTTATTTTATAGTTGTGCACATTAAATGTTGTGATATAACTAATGTCTAGGATTTCACCACACATGAAAGTCTTTCTGCAGGAGAGTAGACTCCCTTTACTTTAATTATGAGTTTATAGCATTTATCTAGCAAAAATGGAAAACAATAACTGACTTCAGCTTCTCTTTGAATTATAGAAAGCAAATAAAAGATGAGTTTGTAAAAAAACTATATCAGCCATTTTTAAATATTCTTTCAAACTAATGCATTAACATACATATACATTTATACAGTCATGTCATTCAGTCATTATCTGTACCGCTTGTTCCCATTAGGGGTCACAGGGTGAGCTGGAGCCTATCCCAGCAGTGTTTCAGGTGAAAGGCTGGGTACACCCTGGACAGGTAACCAGTCCATTGCAGGGCCAATATATATAAATATATACATTTATACACAAATAAGCAAAAAATGCACCTACTGCCAGATTTAAAGAGCATCCCCGTTAATGTGCCAGCAGCAACTGTGTTGATGTCATCTTCTGCTCCCCTGGTCTTTTCTATCGCCACACCAAAAGCACTATACAACAAGGCTGTAATGATATAATGAAACAATCTTTTAAAGTACGGCTTGTTTACCAGTCACATCACAATGGAATAAAAACCATAACAGCAGTCTAGTATTATACATTCACATCTGAAATACTCATGTTGGGCTGTGACTCTCCACTGTGGGGTCATTTAATATTACCAATATATTTAAGTCTGGAGAAGTTTTTATTAAGTTAAATTTTAGTCTTACCAACAGAGCCAAGTGAGTTGGCCCATGAAGCTCCCTGTCTGGTTACCATGTTGAGAATTCTGATGAGAAAAAGCAAAAATTTAGAAGAAAAAGGATTGAATTGTAACAGTAGTAAAATTAAAAAGTAAACTGAACTCTGTCTCTAAACTTACTGTACATTACGTGGTTTAGACCATGCCATGTCTCTGGTCTCCTTCAGGCCCATCCTCAGACCATTTACGGCTCCAAGTGCAGCTCCTGCAGTTAAACAAAGTGTGAAGTTCAATAACGTTCATGAAAGGACATAAAAACAGACCTAAAATACATTTAATAATGTTAGGAATACATCTGAAGATCTGTTATGTGGACACTGAAACATGATTGCAAAATCTGAGTATTACTACTGCAATGATTGCCTCAACCTTTCACTATGTTCCTCTAAGTCTGGCTGTAGGAATTTGTACTTATATAGCCAGAAGAGTATTAGAAAGGATGGAAGGTGACATCAGGCAACCAGGTCTGGTTCATGACCAGTTCATCCCAAAAGGTTCAGGTCAGGTTACCTCTACACCATGCTGGGGAAAAGCCCTCTATCATAACAGACACCGCATTGATCGAAAGGAAATTATATGGCCGAAATGTAGAATTCTTTAGTTCGGTTATGTTCGTTGTTAGTCGTTGAATGTTAATTATCTAAGATGATGTTAAGTTTCTGTTTGTTTCCATGAAAACAAGTCCATTGGTTCATTTTTCGGATTATTGTGAGGCTCTGCTGTAAATAGAATGAGTGTCACACTCATCTCTAATAATAATAATAATTAAAGCCGCAAGCGGCATCCATCGGGTCCGAGCTCCGTGGCCCCCTCCACCCGTCTCGTA